>CM053026.1:467128460-467182270 GCA_028564925.1 Lithobates sylvaticus | reverse complement strand
GCGAGCGCCCACCCCCTCCTGAACCATACCAGACCACAAGCCCTCAACATGGGGGGGTATTTTGGGTCAGGGGGGCTCTAGTTGTGGTTGTAGGGGTCTGCGAGCAGGGGGCTTATCGGAATCTGAAAGTTCCCTTTAACAAGAGGGCCCCCAGATCCCAGCCCCCCTATATGAATTAGTATGGGGTACATTGCACCCCTACTCATTCACCAAAAAGTGTCAAGAAGAAATAAAAACACAGACACAGTTATTGACAATTGTGTAGATCCATCACCAATCACGTCGCCACTGCCGACCCGGAAAAAAAACCCTCTGCTCTTGCCGGAGGCTCTCGCAGGCTGCCTGCTCTGCCACCTGACATTTCTTAAATAGGGAAGGGGCGGGGTCACCTGACGACATCGACTAGTGGCAGCAACGTCACCAACCCAGCATGCAACAGTCGATGATATCACAAGGGGGTGGTGCCACCTGGTGACATCGCCGGGTGGCCTCATCCCTTACCTATTTAACAAATTCAGGTTGCGGAGCAGGCAGATGGGCAGGAGCATTCGGCATTAGCTGAGCTTTTCTTTTTCGGTTTGGTGGTGGCGGCGGGCATCGTGGTTGATGTTGGATCTACACTGGGTGACATTATTTTGTTTGTTTTTTTAATAAAGGAATTGTCAAAAATGGGTATGTGTTTTTATTTCTTTGTGACGATTTTTGTGGTAAATGGGTAGGGTACGATGTGTACCCCATACTCATTCACATGGGGGGTGGGACCAGATTCCGACAAGCCCCCCCTAAAGACCCCCACAACCACATCCCAGGGTTGTGGGGAAGAGGTCCTTGTCCCCAAAGCACCCCCCATGTTAAGGGGTTGTGACTTGGTATCGTTCGGGGGGTGCTTTCTTGTCCCCTCCCTTTCCTGACCTGCCAGGCTGCATGCTCGGATAAGGGTCTGGTATGGATTTTGGGGGGACCCCACGTCATTTTTTTTTTAAATTGGCGTGGGGTTCCCCTCAAAATCCATACCAGACCCGAAGGGGGGCCCCTATGCCGTTTCTTTGCTGATTTTTTTTTTATTGCCAGTAATGCTTGTTTTTACATTCAGCTGTCAGTGGCCGGATTTCCAGCCTGCTCCTTAACAGCCAGCTATTGTAGGCATTTTTGGTGCGGTTTTAACAAGCCAAAATCACTTGTCAACCGCAACGCAAATGTGCACAGGGTATTTGGGGGAGTGTTTTTAATGCTCATTAAATGCTTATCAACCACACCTATTGTGCAAAAAGGAGGGCAAAAGGGTGGGACTTTAAATGAAACACACAGCAGCAACTGAGTAATTAGGTGGACATGTAGAAAAAATTATGTGTATATATCAGAACAAAACATTGATATACACACATAATATATATTTAGGAAAGTAGGGAAATGAATCCCACATAGTAACCATGATAAGAATATGGATATCAATTGCATAACATAATAAATCACCAGAATCCACCAAAATTGATTTATATACAAATATAATTACAAGGTATTGCCTGCATGGCCCATGTCCTTGCTATTCCCAGTCAAGGTAGATATAAATAAACATGATTGTATAAAAATTTAATTGGCCACATGATTGGTACAATACATGGCATATATTGGCTCTACGCGTTTCGTGGTGTATAAACACTCATCAGGAGCAGGCACGTAGTAGATCTATAATAAAAAAAAAATATATAAAATGGGTCTAAATATTCTGTCATATACCAATATGGGTGAGGGGGGAGCCCCCCTTACCACATGTTACCTACAGAAAATCATGTGCTGGTGGTGTAATGCTAGGAATCGCAGGTCACCCAGAGACATCATGGTCGGAAGCTGTGGTGGGAGCGTGTCCAATGAAAGCGCCCAACAATACACAGGATCCCCAGTGCTGTGGGTCTAGGCACATCCATGGTGCAATGGGGGATGGTATGTGAAGCACCCAATTGGAGTTTCTCCTCACGTTCCTCTCTTCGATCCTTAGTTGTTTTTTTGGTTTCTTTTTGGTGTCACCCTTACTTCATCCCTTTCCTCTTTCACTGTTTGATCCTTGGTTTTAGTTTCACCTTTGCACTTCCATTCTGCCCCACTAGTTAGGGCTCCATTCTAACCACTTTTTACAATTTCCTTTTAGACCTTCCAATTGGGTGGTTAACATACCATCCCCCATTGCCCCATGGATGTGCCTAGACCCACAGCACAGGGGATCCTGTGTATTGTTGGGAACTTTCATTAGACATGCCACCACCACAGCTTCCCACCATGATGTCTCTGGGTGACCCGCGATTCCTAGCATTACACCACCAGCACATGATTTTCTGTAAGTAACATGTGGTAAGGGGGGCTCCCCCCTCTCCCATATTGGTATATGACATAATATTTAGACCCATTTTATATTTTTTATTTTTTTATTATAGATCTACTACTACTGGGAATAGCAAGGTCATGGGCCATGCAGGCAATACCTTGTAATTATTTTTGTGTATATATATCATTTTTTGTGGATTCTGGTGATTTATTATGTTATGCAATTGATATCCATATTATTATCATGGTTACTATGTGGGATTAATTTTCCTACTTTCCTATATATATATATATATATATATATACACTATGTGTATATATCAGTGTTTTGTACTAATAAATATTTTTCTACATGTCCACCTAATTACTCAGTTGCTGCTGCATGTTTGATTTAACCACTTACCCACTGGGCACTTAAACCCCCTTCCTAACCAGACCAATTTTCAGCTTTCGGTGCTCTCACACTTTGAATGACAATTACTCAGTCATGCAACACTGTACCCAAATACATTTTTTGTCCTTTTTTCACACAAATAGAGCTTTCTTTTGGTGGTATTTATCACCGCTGGGTTTTTTATTTTTTGCGCTATAAATCAAAAAATACTGAAAATTCGGTAAAAAAAAAAAAAAAAAAAAAATTTGTTTCTATTAAAATTTATTGCAGAGTAAATTTTATTGCAGAGTATTGGCAGAGTATTGCACAGTATTGGTATCAGATATCAGCGGCTGTTTACCGTGATCTGTGATGCGCCGGGTCCTCGGGACCCGGCGCTTACGGATGTTCCCGAGTGCACGCCCCAGGGGGCGCGCGGGAGCAGGGTTCTGGGAGGACGTCCGCCCAGAATAATCCAACCGCGCTGTAGCCGTCTTTCGGCTATGTCCCACCCTTTTGCCCTCCTTTTTGTACCATATTGATAGGGATGGAAACGCGCGGATTCGGATTAATTTAAAGTCCCATATTCCTCTTCCCCTTTCCCTTGTAATATATAATCGCACCTATTGATGTGCATTAGCACTATAGGGTCATTTGATAAGCGTCAGTATTTAGAGCAATTGTGAATGAGCCCTAAAGCTGGACACTCTCATTACATCCTGATTGTGCAACATTCATATAGCTTAGCTAACAGCTATGCTATGAGAGCCTATCTGAATATATAGAGTTAAGTTATAGGTTAATTGGAGTTTAAGTATACCGTATATACTCGAGTATAAGCCAAGTTTTTCAGCACATTTTTTTGTGCTGAAAGTGCCCCCTTTCGGCTTATACACTTTTCTGCAGCAGAGAATAACATTTTCCGACCCGAATTTGGGGCTAGGAACCCCAAATTTGGTGTGCAAACCCAGTGGAACTAGCACTAGAACATATCCAGATTAGCACCAAGTGGCCCCGAGATACAGGGCCCCAAAGTCGGTCAACTGTTTCCATCTGCAGCAATGTCATTTCGGGACCCTTTGGGTCCAGAGACCCCAAATTTTGTCTGAAGCTAGGGGGCATCTAGGAACCCTTTACTACCAAGTTTGAAGTTAGGGGGACCTATGGCTGCAAATGGGCACAGTGAGGCATGAAAATGGGCACAGTGAGGCTGCAAATGGCATTGTTGACCCTCTTTTCCACTTACAGTAACTGCGCATTTCTCACCCTAGGCTTATACTCGAGTCAATACGCTTTCCCAGTTTTTTGTGGTAAAATTAGGTGCCTCGGCTTGTATTCGGGTTGGCTTATACTCGAGTATATACGGTAAGTTAAATGCATTCTTTAGGCAAGCCCTCACACTAAACAGTTGATAAATCCAAGGGAGATCTTAAGTAATTGTAGAATTATATTGCAAAGTATAAGGTCAGCGTAAGATTCAATCCATACACATTTAAGAATGTACATCTAAGCTATGAAACAAGCCTTAATCTACTATGGTGAATGGTTTGGGGTGCATGTTATTAGGAGAGGACAAGGCTGCTTGAGTTTGTACCAAGGATATCTTGTTATCTCTTTCAGTTTCTTGTTCTAGATGTGAAAGCTACATTGCTTAAGGCAACAGCATATGACATTCCAGAATGAAAGATTGATAAGTTCATGAACTGAATAATAATAATAGCAGCTTATTTAGAACAAAAGTGTTTCTGTTTGGAAGCCATGCAGGAATTTTTTTATTTTTTATTTTATTTTTTTGCGGGGATGCTCATCTTTCTGTAAAAAACAGGCTTTTGTAGGCATTTTATAGAGGTATTTAATTAAAGTAGCACAAGGGTATCTAAAACTCATGTATCAACATTGGCACCAAGACAATAAAAACAGCTTTAAAAGGGAACTGTCAGAAAATATTAGATCAATGATGCCATGAACTTGCAAATGCCCTGAGTTATATTGTATTTTTTTTAAACAAGAAACAGAAACAATAAAAAACATAAAAGAAAAATAATAACAGTATATATCACATAGATTCAAATGCATACATGTTGGAACATGAAAAGAAATAAGTTGAAATATCAGCATGAGTTTAATTAATACTACAATGTAAATAAAATGTGCATAAGTCGAACACTGACGGAAAAAAAAAAGCGCCTAAAAGGTAATGTCTCATGGATACCGCAATTAATCTCGAAACGTATCCAGAGATATTATAGACGTGCCTCCAGACCGCTTTGCCACCCCATATGGGTTCATGCTGTGGCAAAGCGGGGGCAAATAAAAAAAGAAAAAGAAAATGGAACAGGTATACCATAATAACGGGAGTATATAGGTAATACTTATTTTCACTAAAGAATAAATATTTAGAAATAAGATCATAACCTGATCACTTCAGTGTTCTGAACTGCAAAATAAACTATTTGTTCGACTCAACATGCTGGTTATAAATATAGAAAATGTGATATAGAGACAATAATAATGAAAAAATAAGAGATAGAAGAGAGAAAGGAAGGGAAGGAAGAAAAGAGTCTCTCCAGGTGATGATTTCACATCGAATAGGATAATGAAAGGTATTTGCTGAAAGAAAACCAAGGATCTATTGAGGTAACAGTAGTGACTGGTCGAAATCAGGGGGCAGATAATGTTTTACCCATGGTTGCCAAATCTGTTTAAATTTATCAATATTATTATCCTCTATGGCCGACATTTTAGCGTAGGTCAAAGCTCTATTCATTCTGTGCTTAGCTTCCGCTACTATAAGGGTATTGGATTTCCAGGCTTTGGCTATGGTTTGTTTGGCCGCTGTGCTGAGCTGAAGAAATAGCTTAAACTGAGGATGAGTTAGTGAAGAAGGTTTCAGGTTCAGCAGAGCCATGGCTGGATCCGGAGGAATAGAACGTTCTAGAGCTTTGGAAGCCATAGCGAAAATATTTGACCAGAATTCTTGAGCCACCGGGCATTGCCACCAAATATGGAATTGGGTACCCTGGGAAGTGCAACCTCTGAAACAATTAATAGGATATGTCGGGGAAAATTTGGCGATTCTAGCAGGTACCAGGTACCATCTTGCTAAGACTTTAAAGTTAGTTTCAATAGCGTAGCAATTCGGGGAAGAACTTTTAGTTGCATTCCATATATTAGACCAGTCATTAATGTCAAAAACCCGGTTCATATCTAGTGCCCATTTCTCTGCATAAGAGGGTAAAATATCATTGGGAAGAGTAGTAAGTTGTTGATATATTAACGAAATAACACCTCTAACATGTGGATCGCTTTTACATATACGCTCAAATTGAGACAATTGATTAAGTGATGTACCAGAATTTAGAAGCGGGGTGTAGAAATTTTTAATTTGCAAGTATCTAAAGGTTTCAGATCTTGGGAGTCCGTACGTGTCACATAATATTGGGAATTCCAGAATGTTGGAGTTATTACATAACTGATATAATCGCGATAACTTTAAGGTAGACCAAACAGAGAATGATTTCGGATAACGCCAAGCTGGATAGAAGGCTGGGTTCCCGAGGAAGGAGAGAAGAGGATTGTGTGGGGATTGGAGGTTGGAAGGCTTACCAAATTTATCCCATATAGATAAGGAGTGTTTTGTGATGGGGTTAGAAATATGTGTCCTATCCATGGGATGAATCCATAAAAGATTAGCAATAGAGATAGGATCGCAGTCTACAGATTCAATTAACAACCAAAGGGGTGATTCTTCTATAGAGTGGTATTTCGTAAGAATTGAGAGTTGTGCAGCAGAATAATAGGAAGCAAAGTTTGGTAAGCCTAGCCCACCCTTCAATTTGCTAAGGTATAATGTGGTTAATGGAATCCGTGGTTTGGTTTTACCCCAGATAAAGGCCATAACCCTACGTTGTAGTATTCTAAAGAAATAGGCTGGTATTGGGATAGGTAAAACCCTAAATAAGTAAAGAAATTTTGGTAGAATTGACATTTTTATTGCATTAATCCTACCCAACCAAGACAAGGGGAGAGAAGACCATAGTTTCATATAATTAGTGACCTGTTTCAATAAAGGGAGATAGTTAACTCTAAATAATTCTTTGAGTGAAATTGTGAGTTGAACTCCTAGGTAGGGTAACTGATTAGATACCCAGTGGAACGGTAAAGTAGATTGGAGTTGCAGGAGCTCAGCTTGTTCTAAAGAGATATTGAGCACATTCGATTTGGTGGGGTTGACTTTAAGTCCAGAGACAGCAGCAAATTTATCTAGTATGTTCAGTAAATTTGGGGCAGATATATGTGGTTGAGATAAGAATATGAGAATATCGTCAGCAAAAAGACATATTTTATGTTGATAACCACCTAATTCAATACCTTTGATATTTATATTTGTCCTAATTGATTGTGCTAATGGTTCGATGAGAAGAGCGAAAAGTAGGGGAGATAAGGGACATCCCTGTCTCGTACCTCTACAGATGTTCATCATAGCGGATTTATAGCCAGCATATTTAATGTAAGCTTTTGGGCTATTATACAACGAGGAGATCCATTGTAAGAAATTATTCCCAAATCCCCATTTCTGTAGTGTATACTGCATGTAAGGCCAGGTGACAGAATCAAACGCTTTCCTAATATCAAGGGATACTAAGCATGAAGGAATGCGTCTGGATTTAGCTGCGTTTATGAGCAGTAGAGCACGTCTGATGTTGTCACCTGCCTGTCTTTTTGGCATGAAGCCAGTTTGATCTCGGTGTATTAATTGACCAATGACATTGTTAAGACGGGTGGCTAATATTTTAGCCAGTATTTTTATGTCAAGGTTGAGTAGGGATATAGGGCGATAATTTGTCCAAGAAGTAGTGTCTGAGTGTGGCTTAGGAATCATCACTATAATAGAAGTAAGTGTTTCTGTACGGAAAGATTGGTTTTCAAGTAAAGAATTGAAGGCTCTGGTCAAAATAGGTGCTAATACATGTGAAAACTGCTTATAATATAAAGCTGAAAATCCGTCTGGGCCTGGTCTTTTATTAAGTTTCAAGTGTTTTATTGCATACAGGACTTCGGAGGTAGTTATAGGTCGTTCTAGGTTGTCATGTTGTAGTTGATCTAGGGTAGGGAGGTCTATATTAGAGAACATGCTATCAGCTTTTGAAGTATCAAACTCTTGGTTGGAGGAGTATATTTTAGTCAATTTGGAATGAAATACTTCAAGTATTTTAACCGGGTTACTGGTGTATCCGTCTCTTGTAGTCTTAAGCCTGAAGGAGGACTGTACTTTTTGAATCGTTTTTAAACAACGGGCCATAGGAGTGTCGGGTTTGTTGGCTTTGAGGTATTGGATATGTTGGCGTTTACGCATTAGTTTGTCAGCGGAGTCAGTTAAAAAAAGGTCTAGGTCAAGACGTGCTTTCTCAAGTTTCGTATGATTGGCAGTAGTCGGTGAAGTTTGGAAGGTTGAGTGGCATGTGTTGAAAACAGTTTCCAGTTTTGCAAACATAAGTTTGCGTTCCCTTTTGAGTGAGGATGATAGACGAATCAAGTTTCCTCGAATCACAGTTTTGTGGGCTTCCCACAACGTTAAGGAAGAAACATCGTCTGTATCGTTAGAGGAGATGTAATCAGATAACATTTGCTCTATTAACTGTTTATGAGATGGATGAGTTAGCAAGGTATCATTAATACTCCAATTAGTATCGTGGGATCTGGGTACAGTTGAGGCAAGGGTGGTAAAAACAGCACAGTGATCAGACCATGGTAATGGGACGATTTTGGATGAGAGTATTTCTGGTAAAATACTAGATGGAACGAATATATGATCAATACGAGAGAAAGATTTGTGTGGGTACGAGTAATGTGTATAGCGCCTATTAGTAGGATTTAGTTCTCTCCATGTGTCTACTAATTTGTGTGTTGAAAGCAGGGGTTGTAGGGTCATCTTGGCGGAATTCGTATATGGTGTAATCGGTGATTTGTCTAGGAAGGGGAATACTGTAGCATTGGAGTCTCCACAAATGACTAATGTGCCGAATTTATGGGTGTCAATAGTTTGAAATAGGTGAGACATAAAAGCTAATGGTCGTTTGTTAGGGGCATAGTAGGAGACAACTGTAATAGGGGCGTCAGCAAGATAACCAGTAACCAAAATGTATCTACCTTCTGGATCATTCAGTTGCGACACAAGAGTAAATGGGGTGCTGCGGTGAAAACCTATAAGGGTACCCCTTTGTTTAACAGAAGCTGAGGCAACATAATACTGTGGATAATTAGAAGATAGAAATTTCGGATGAGCCTTATCTATAAAATGAGTTTCCTGCAGGCATATAATATGTGCCTTTTTTGCATGAAAAGTGCGCATAGCTTTTGAACGTTTGTGGGGGATATTAAACCCTTGTACATTTAAAGACAAAACATTTACAGGGGCCATGTCTATGTAGTATTAGATACTCTATACGTAAAGATATAACTTACTTCCAAGTACACGATCATCACCTGGGGAGAGAGAGAAGTAAAAGGAGCAAAAAGGAAGAAAGTAAAAAAAGAAGAGGGTAATCGAACGACCCTATTATAATAGCATATTAATGATAAGTAAGGATAGCAACATAGGGTGTAGGAACGTCTACGGTGCATATTATGTATGCTCCGTGAGGTTCCAGAACCATCGTCAGAGACCCGCATAATCCTGTCGGGTATCTGAGGATGTTACAGGGGGCAGCAAGAAATTCCTGAGGGAGGAGCAGTACCGAAGGACCACGGGAGTCTATAAAGGGAATATATATTAACCGAAAGTCCGCTTTGTTTAAGGACCTAGAAAAAAAAAGACAAAAAAAAAAAAAATATACATAGAAACAGTTTTTTGTACTGTTAGTGTAATTACTAGTATAAATGAAATAAAAGAATTCAGATTAAAGATAAAAAAAAACCTTGTGTTAATACTAAGACACAAGGACTTAGTAAATACATTTGAAAAAATTCTGAAAAGAAAAAAAAAGTTTGTAGAAGGAAAGGTCAAGTTTTGGCAGAAAATTTCCGTATGAAAGTTAGGAAGTGGCGTGAAGATATTGGAGATTTTGAATTTTTCAACCAGCAATTAAAGCTGGGGGCAAGTAGAAGCAGGACGGCCTAAATTAGTACATCAGTCCATAGAGTCCTCATTAGAGGGGGTTTGATTTTCAAAACGTCCTCTCTTGTTTAAGTGGTGTCGAGAAGAAGAAAAGGCTCCTGCAGAGGTTGTCACATCTTTTTGCTGAGGCGATCTTGAGGCAGAACGTCTATGGGAATGAATAATTGGAGTGGATTTGTCAGCGATGCCCATTTTGACCAAGGCAGATTGCAAATCTTCCGGAGACCTACAGATGTATTTGGTTTCCAGAAATGTAAATCTTAGGGAAAAAGGAAATCCCCATTGGTATGCAATTTGATGCTGTTGTAGGATTTGTAGCTGGGGTTTAAGTGCTCGCCGTTTGGCGACTGTGAGAGGAGATATATCGGCGAAAAGCTGATATGAATGACCCTGGAATTGCAGGGAGTCTTTGTCCCTGGCAGTCGCCAATAATTGCTCTTTGGTTCTATAATAGTGGAATTTAGCAATAATGTCTCTGGGTGGGCCATTTGCTTTGCGAGGGGCTAAAGCTCTGTGCACTCTATCAAGTTCTAGTCTTTCCACAGGTATGCCTGGCTGCAATTCTTGAAATAAAGCTGTTATAGTTGCTGGTAGATCAAGGACTGTCTCAGGAATTCCTCTAATTCTCAGGTTCGACCGTCTGTCCCTATTTTCCTGGTCTTCTAAACGTGACTGTAAAAAAAGATTCTCTTCCTTTAAATTTTCAAGCTCTGAGGTATTTTGTGATGTAAGGCTATCCAGGTCATCCACTCTGATTTCTAGCTCAGCAGTTCTTTGGCCCAGCTCCCTAATCTCTTTAGTCAGTTTGTCAGTAATTCTGTCAGAAGTTTTCTTTAAGGCTTTGTGTAACATGGTTTCAAATTTTTTAAACATATCTGCATTAGTTTCTAGTTGAATTACCTCAGTATCTGAGTCTGAGCCTGCTGTTTCTTCAGTAGCCTGTGAGGGAGCTGTCTTACAGCTCTGTGTAGTAGATTGTGAGGAGACTGCCGCCGCCATCTTCAGTGCCTGCCTGGCCGGAGCTGTTTTAGCTAGGGACGATTTAACTTTTGGTTTAGTGCCCCGCAGGACCATTGTTTATTCGCCTGTGGTCTAGGTGGAGCTTGTGGTATTGTTTTGTGCCGTTTGCGGAGCTGCCGGGACCCGTAGTCCTCCGGTTCTGTCCTCCCACGGAGCGGAGCTCTAAGCTAGGACATCCGCCCGCTCAGGCATCCGCGCATGCAAAGGAAAAACAAATAAAAAACCTATTCCATAGGAATACTCAGTGAATAAAAATGCTAACTTTTTAGGTGTTATGTGTGTTTACCTTAATTCTTCTTTATACTAAAGCACCTCCAGCCAAAAATAACAAGATGAAAATGAATAGCCCATTAAAAGATAAGATTTTAATTTAAAATTCACCTTGAAACCAGAGATTCGCCCTGCAGGATTTTTTTCTTCCACTAGATGGGCTCAGTCTGTTGGCCAGCATCATTCAACCAACTTTCTGTGAGCCCAGGTCATCCATACTGGGCCTATCTCAGTCTTTTACTGGACAGTAAAATGAGAAGCAGCACAGTGATGAGCTCACCTCTCTGATACTCTAATTTGTTTGAAAGGTTTATAGAGCTGTATTATCATTTTTCTTTTGTATCTTCCTGAGCTCTAAAGAATCTAAAGCCAAAATGTTTTCCTCCCATCACTTTGTATCCAAATATATATATATGCAAGCTGTTAATAACATATATTTTTCTGTATAGATAGTGATTTTTGTTTTCTATGACAGCTGGGTCTTTCTGTGCCCTCCCGTGGCACCATTGCTGGGCACCACATGGGTAGACATACTGTATATGTTGTAACCACGGATAGGGCATGGCTCCTTATCTTCTGGGGAGGAGCAAGGTTGGTGATGGTTAAGGATATGGTTTGATTACAGTGGTCTGCACTAATGCATATGTGTACCTTGTTGATTATTTTTGTTTGAATATTATTGTTTTGTTTGTACACGGTTCTATGCAGCTACATATTTTCTCTTGGAAAAAAAAAACAGTAGGCGAAACATGTAGAGAGTAGCTTTCCACAATCTGTAAAATAATTCAGCATGTTTGGAACCTGTACTATGCTCAAATAATTGATTATATTATCTTTTAAAATTGGGTATTAATAAGTGGAAGTTGTTTGACCTCTATATGTGTTTTTGGCACCTTAAAAATCCCTTGGCCTTTTTTCTATGGATATTTTTATTACTGGGATGTGGTGCCAAGGAGCTAATTTATCCCCAGTCTCTATTCACCCAGTTTAGTATTTATACAGTTTACAAATTTCACCCATGTTTTTATTTGTATTTTATGTGATAGACCAACTGAAAGTAGCACACAATAGTGAAGTCGAAGGAAAATGATAAAAATTAGGTACAGTGCTTTGAAAAAATACACACAATTGTGTGCTACTTTGAGTTGGTCTATCACATAAAATCCCAATCAAATACATTTACGTTTTTGATTGTACCATGACAAAATGTGGAAAATTTCAAGGGGTATAAATACTTTTTTAAGGCAGTGTAACTTCCTTCTTCCTTAGCTTACTTCTACTGTAAATTATTAGAACTTCTAGATGGAAACAAACATTACTGTAACCTCAGGAGTCATTTGCGTTCAGTACCAAGTGCATTGAGCGTGCTAAAATAACACTTAAAACTGAGATAGGAGAACACTTTAGGAGTAATACCCCTTTGGAAGCAAAAGCTAAATGGATTTTTTTAAATCTTTGCTCCGTGGAGGTAAAAAATTGACTTTGCTTTGTGCACATTTAAAACTGTGCTCCAGGCAGATACCAAAGACACAAATGAATGCAGTTCTGTGTTCATTAATATGTCATTATAGGTATTTTTATTGCAAGCAGTGTAAGTATCCGGATTTGACAAATGCTGGCAATACACAGCACAAATTTTGACTGGTCCCTACTTAATCAGATGAAACTGTAGCCATAGGTGGCCCTGTCAGCACCACCTGGCTCAACAAACTGATCTGCGGTGGTGCTGAAAACGAAAAACGTAAAAATTGTTACGTGAACAAAAACCATGCATGTGAACACACACTAAAAAGTGCACTTAAGGGTGTGCTTTGTCCACCCACCAAAGGGGTAATACCTCTCCCTGATCCCCCGGGGAGCAAAGCTCCTGACAGGGGCATAGGGTACGACATTGTCCACCTAGCCAGAAGGCCTGGCGAATTCCTCTCCTCTTGGTCAGCCAAAGCCAACCACTGAGTACAAGGTAGAGGGGCTCTTTCGAAGAGCAACCCCCCCCCAGGGTTGGGGGAGGAAGGAACCTGATGGCACACCCCCCCCCCCCCCCCAGTGAGAAAAAAAACACACATAAGTGAAAGTTGAGGAGATAAATAAATAAATAAAGTAAATAAGTGGCCATGCAATGTGCACTGGCATGTGGCCTGGTAACAAAAATTGCCACGGGCTTGGCCAAAAGTCCTAGCCCTAACTTAGCTAAGCCCCTAACTATTGAAATTCTTGGTCGAACAGAGATTGCAGCTAATCAGATGCAGTCTGATTTGGATAGTCACTAAGAGCAGCGGTTGTCTGAATACAGCAGCCATCAGAGGAGGTTCCTCCATTAATGCTATTTAGCTTGGATAAAGGAATCCATAAATTCTGTTTATTTATTTATTGCATGAATGCTTAGGCTTAGTATTAGCCTCTGATTGCATAAGGAGAGTAACTAAAACTGGAGAACTCATAACCTGGTGCAGCTGTGCATGGCAGCCAATCAGCTTCTAACTTCAGCTTGTTCAATTGTGCTTTGACAATAAAACCTGGGAGCTGATTGTTTTCTTTGCAGAGCTGTCCCAGATTTTGCACACTCCAGTTTTAGTAAATCTTCCCCGATCTGCTTCTTCTCTTTTCACTGTTCAGTCACATGTTGGGGGAGAGACAAGACCTGCAACCTGCTTTTTTTAACTGCAGCAAAAATAAAGATCAGGCCTCCTGCTTTGTCAGACAGAATTGCTTGTGTGGCAGAGCTTTGTAAAGCTCAAAACTGGATGAACAGACTGTAAATCTTTCTGAAGACAATACAACTCCCATGTGTGTATTTTATCAGCTTATTTAGCTGTATGTTAAAGTATGTAAAAGCGACTGGAAGATGTAAGGGCTTTTCAATTAGTAAGGTAAAGACATTACATAAACACTATATACATTATATACTGTACAACTCCCAGTGAAATGTATGCACATTTGTTAGGGGTACATAGTTCAGGTGTGGCTCAGACATAGTTCAGCGGTCTGGAAAATAGTGTTAAACCCTGGGAAAAAAATCAGCATCTTGTACACAAACACTGAAGCAAATTAGACCAAAAATTATTTTATTTCAAGGTTGTGATGCTTCAAAGAAACCTGTCATGAGAAAAATTTGGAGTCTGCTAACCTTTTCTTCTTGCGCTTACCCACTGTGTCACTGACCCAAAACAATTAAGCAGATAACTTCAGACGTTTCTCTCTCTCTTTTCTGATATGCATACGTTTTCTGGGCCAGTGACTTAGGTTGTCAAAAATGTAACAGCGGTCATCACAAGAGGTTGTTATCACAAGAAGAGGTGAACGGGGATCACCCAGTGGGAATGGGTGTTCTGGTGACAATTGTTGCATTTACCCTGCTTTTAAAGGATGTTTCCTTTTATTTCGAAAAGCAAGTGAGAGTAATCTCCCTAACAAGGGGGGACAACAGCAAAATCAGACAAAGGAACTAACCCTTCCCTTAAAAGACAGTTCAAGCCTGTGAAAAACTGGGACAATATAGTCTGGTCACATGAGACCAAAATGTAACTCTTTGGAAGCCATAATACACACGATGGGGGTTATTTACTAAAGGCAAATCCACTTTGCACTACAAGTGCACAGCAAGTGCACTTGGAATTGCAGTCGCTGTAGATCTGAGTGGGACATGCAAGGAAAAAAAAAAACAGCATTTTTGCTTGCACATGATAAAATCTGCAGAGCTTCCCCTTAATCTAAAGCGATCTACAGTGATTGCACTTTCAAGTGCACTTGTAGTGCAGAGTGGATTTGTCTTTACTAAATCAACCCCCATGTTTGGTCAAATAGCCATGTACATCACCCCAAAAACACCATACCAACAGTGAAGTTTGGAGGTGGGAACATCATGGTGTGGGGGTGTTTTTCAGCATACGGTACTGGCAAACTTCATTATCGTTGAAGGAAGGATGAATGGAAAAAGACATTCTTGATAAAAATCTGCTGCCACCTACCAGGATGATGAAGATGTAACGAGGGTGAACATTTCAGCAAGACAATGATCCCAAACACAAGCCAAGGAAACTCTCAAATGGTTTCAAAGAAAGAAAACAATGCTGCTAGAATTGTCCAGCCAATCACCTGACTTAATTTCTGAACTTATTTGTTTTAGTTTATTTGTATGTATGGATTGCATGGGTTTTTATCATTATTTTTCATCAGTTTAAGAACCACTACAGGGACTCTTTTATTTATTTATTCCCATTCACATTATGTGCTCTTAATTACCTCTCCCAGTTTTATATGGATTAGTTATAACACTTTTTTATAATCACTTGATTACACCATACTTTTAGGTGTGTGCTTTTATACTAATGAGCAGGATCACTTTTTATTCATTTCTTTATTTGTGTTGTGTGAACACTATTAGATTTTGCTGCTGGTACATTTTCACCTGACTTAATTTCTGAACTTATTTGTTTTAGTTTATTTGTATGTATGGATTGCATGGGTTGTTACCAACAAGTGGTAAATTGTTCATGCCAATAGCACATTTAGAAATATATTTACCTAAAAAAATGGTGACGTGTTTGATATTATTATATTAAATTCTGTTTTATAAAAAACATGACTTTAATGTCACTTTAAAGATGATTTCTGATTAGTTGCAGTTGGTTACTGCTTATTCATATAATTGCTCTCTGCATTTACATTTGTTAAAATTATGGCTCCCATTCACTGGGTTTATTACAACATGAATTCAGAAAACCCATTTCTAAGTAACAGGCACTAATTTGTAAGTGACAATCTCTGAAAATTCAAAAAGGCTTCTGCAGAAGAGGCACAAATATCGGCACCAGCTAAGGCTTCAAATGCTAGTTAGTAAATTAGTGCACAAAAATTTGTAATGTAGCGCCCAATAAAATAAGTTAATGGCAGCATAGCTGTTAACATTTTCGAGACATTAAAAATGATCCCCAAATGCTAGCCCAAAAGCAGTGTGTGCTAAAGAATATCTCATGATATTATAACATGAAATTTTAACACGAGGATAATAAAGTACAGTAGTTCACACAGGGGCATGCTAAGATATTAATAAAATCTAACGTAAGAACTTTTCTTTTTTTTTTTTTTTTTTTTTTTTTTTTTTAAGGTGCTTGTCTTTGGGATGGTGAAGAGGCTTAATTTGTCCTGTGCAGATTCCAAATCTAAAGGCTTCTTTTCTTGATTGACCTTTCTTTTGAAAATATATTCAAGCTAAGCACCAAAAAAGTAAGCTCACACCATATTGCTAAATATATATACTTGTATTAAAAATAATGTACCATTATCGAAGTGTTCTGTTTAATGGATTCAACAAAATCACACGTTTGTTTAAAAAGTAATGATTGTTCTGATACTTTTTTTTTTTTTATCATTTTAAAATATTACCATAATGATAAGACACAGCAGTGGTTTGGATTCAAAAGACCACTATAACAAAAAAAAAGTCATAGGTTTCTCTTACAAGTATCCAAAGTCAGTATTTACCAGTTGTAAAGTTTGAAACATAGCACAAACTGCATTTTAGCTGATTACAGCCAAAGTGGTAAGGAACCTCAGGCAGTTGAGGTCAATGATCCCATGTTCAAAGAGATAGTCCAATCTTTTCATTTAGAACTTTAAAACCACTGTATCCCTCTAGACCGTGCTTCCAAGAGCCTCAGGCTTTAGCATTTAACTTTGGTTTCTAATTCCATGCCTCAGTTTTTCAGCTGTTGGCAGCTGGTCATTGTCACGCTTTTACTTTCACTGTAGTCTACAGTACTGTTTACTTTAGGGACATAAAACGGAAAGAAGATCTTGGGATACAAGAACATCTGACTGTAAATCAAGGGTTGCAGTATCCTCAATGGGATTACTCCAGACTGTTTTGTTGGCATACTTCTGATGATGTTGAGAAATATGAAGATAATTACAGATAGATCATGCAACAAAGCATGCCATGGCAAAAAGTGGGTGTTGCTAATTAAAATACTGTGCAAGCACATTTTATAAAAAGGAACAGATACAGTAATCATAATGCAATATAAGTGTTTTACAGAAAAAATCATAAAGGTTGCCATTACCGGCTACTTTTGTTAAAACACAAATTTTGCATTATTAATCAAAATTCGGACTTGAATCTGAACTGGCTGATACATATATGAAAGATTTAAAAATGACAATAAGCTGGAAATTAAGAAAAAAATCAATCAATAGATCATTTTATTTAATATATATTTTTTTTCATGACCTATTTCTAATGCGGGATGCTCCCCATGCTAACCAAGCCCATTTACCTTAGATGCAAGGGAGATGAGGTCCAGAAGCCTACACCATAGTGAGGGATGCTCTTCTCAGACAGAGAAGAATCCTTACACTCCTCACCTGTTTCATAGCATTATGCTGAGATTAAATGCTAAGGCAGCCCAAAGATGGATCAATTTTTTCGTTCAACCAGCTGGGTGGATACAGTTTTCCTACAGAACAGTAGACAGACTTGGATTTTAACTGGGTGGATTAGGGTGTGGTTAAAGTAGATCAGAGCCACAGACACAGTTGCACAGGGACTTGCAGTAAGCAAGCAGAATAAAAAGACCTTTCACAAAAAAAAGTATTGCAATCTATATCCTAAACGATAAATTCAAAAACATAATAATGCTAAGGGGGTGGTTCTACTGTTTAAAATATTGAGGTTTAGGTGTGCGATATTGATAGATGTTGGTGATTTTTGCTGCTTTTTACGGCTGATTGAAGCTGAGCAGTTTAAACATACTCTCAGGGACACCAGACTTGCTGGTATTTGCCATTCCTATAGGTTTGAGATTCACGTTCCTGGTAAATTTATGTGCATTTACCCAGGATAATTTTTTTTTTTTTTTTTAACTATAGTGGCCAGCTGGCATAAAAGGGCCAATAGCAGGGCTTTTGTATAACCTAGCCCCTACACTATTAAACTGGGTCCACAGAGCAGCCATGGCGTCACTGTGTTGGAAGTTGTTATATGGAAAGCATAAGCAAAACTGGCAAACTAAACAGACTCAACCTATTTTAGTCTTTCATTTGTTTTAGTTTTTTCATTTTGTGGTTGATTTGAGATCATCACTTTTAGCGGTTGTTGTGTCCAAAGCTATTTTATTTTATTTTTTCTGCAAGGAATTTTGTTTACAGGGTTGGTATTTTTATTTTTATTTTATTTTTTTTGGGGGGGTTTCAATTATTTTTGGGGTTTATTGCTTTTTATTTTATTTTGGTAGGGCTTTTATTTTAGGTGAAATGCTTTTTTTTGCAGCAAAGTTTCCCTTAAAAAAAAGTCAGCTTTGGTTTCAGGGGTGGTATTTTGAGGTTTTACAATTTTTCTTTTCCTTTTTTTTTTTATTTTATGTTGATGATACCCTTTTTTAAGTTTGGGATGCTCAAAGAGCAGCAATCTTTTGTTACTAACCACCTGTTCTTGGTGCTGCCTTTTGTTCACAGCATAGAACGGTGTGCACCTGAAACACCTTACATTAAATCACTGCAAACCCCATCCTCATAGATAACAGTAATATGTAATGAACAGGCCAGTGTACACCATATAACTAAGAAAATGTACCCCTCCTTCCATTACAAATGCCCCCAGTACTGATCTCTCCCTCCAAATCCCTCCCTGTAGAGAGTTCTCTAAATTGAATCAGATTAGGGTGTTGCTGCTGTATGTAAGTCAAGCTAAATAAAAAAAAAACTGATTTCCATAGCCAAATATGTGCTGTCAGTGTACTCTTTCACTGGGACCATGTGTGAAAATTGTACTGTTCTGTAATGCCATGTTCAATTTCAAGGGGTACCCCATAGCGTAATTGTTAACCCTTTCTTTGCGAGAGCTGTTTTTCTATGTTAAAATGCACATTTTAGGCCTAAAGATTAGTTACATCTTTTGCTGCAATTTTTCAATGGCATGTGATATTAGCTCACCCCTGTGTTTGCAGGGATACCTAATATGTGTATTGCAATCTTTGTTTTCATATGAAGGTGGACCCAGCATGTTTGTATGTTGGGAGGGGGGGCTTTTTTTCTAATGATTTTAATGAACTTTCATTTTTTTCAGTTAAATGTATTGCTGTGACATAGAGGGCTGATAGCCATCTATGTGGTAGCATAATGGAAATGACAGGTCCTCTTTAAGTAGACATCAGGACCAGCAATGATAACTCCAAGCAATAGCCCCCAGAAAATGTCAGGGCCAGCAATGATAACCCCCAGCAAATGTCAGGGCCAGCAATGATAACCTCCAGCATGGGCAATCTCAGTTGCTTCACACATACACAGCGGATTACGGTACCCGGTCCCTGGCCACTTTGAGCAATGCAATCACATAATCACAATGTATACGCAGCTGTTATGAATGAGTTTCATTCAAAACAACTGTGCTTTCTGTAGTGTCCTGAGATTGTCTCACAGCTATCACATGGTACCTAGGCCAATCACAGCACCATGTACCATGTGATTAGCTGTAGCCAACAGAAAGCAAGCTGTCATGAATAAAAACCCATTCATGACAGTTCAAATGATTGTTGTTACAGTGTTCATCACTGTAACAGCAATCACAGTGTAAAAAAAAAAAAAATCACAGTATAAAAAATAAAATAAAAATACAACTTCAAAAAACTCTCCATGCATCTTATTAAATACCTTGGACTGTCTATATTACAAAAAGGGGTAATCAGGGGGGTATTTATGCTATCCTGGCTAGGGATGGGCCCGGTGCTCGATGCGAACCCACGTTCGCATCGAGCACCGGGCGTTCGCTCGCTCGGCGAGCCCAGAACTATTTTGGCCGCTCGCATCACGTTCGTGTGATGCGCGCGGCCCCGCAATGCATTGCGGCCGGCGCGGCCGGCGCAGTGCATTGCTGGCTGATGATTGGCCAAGCATGCACTGTGACCCCGCATGCTTGGCCAATCACAGCCCCGGAAACTCGAAGAGCCATAATTGGCTACAGGCAGGACGCCTGTAGCCAATTACAGCTCAGGGGCTGTAGTACACGCCCCCCCCCTATAAAAGGCCGCCACGCCGTCTGCGCCGGTCACATGCTGTTCCGGCGCAGATAGAGCAGGCTAGATCTGTGACACTCTGCTGGATTTAGTTAGTTAGAGAGATTTACTTAGAGAGATTGAGTTAGATAGATTCATTCATTTAGATTGATTTAGAAAGAGGGGCTTGTAGTGTGTTCGTGGCAGGCAGGCAGAGCTCCTATATTTTGTTCCCAGAAGCACCTATAGGACTTGTAGTGTGTTCGTGGCAGGCAGGCAGAGCTCCTATATTTTGTTCCCAGAAGCACCTATAGGACTTGTAGTGTGTTCCTGGCAGGCAGGCAGAGCTCCTATATTTTGTTCCCAGAAGCACCTATAGGACTTGTAGTGTGTTCGTGGCAGGCAGGCAGAGCTCCTATATTTTGTTCCCAGAAGCACCTATAGGACTTGTAGTGTGTTCCTGGCAGGCAGGCAGAGCTCCTATATTTTGTTCCCAGAAGCACCTATAGGACTTGTAGTGTGTTCGTGGCAGGCAGGCAGAGCTCCTATATTTTGTTCCCAGAAGCACCTATAGGACTTGTAGTGTGTTCCTGGCAGGCAGGCAGAGCTCCTATATTTTGTTCCCAGAAGCACCTATAGGACTTGTAGTGTGTTCCTGGCAGGCAGGCAGAGCTCCTATATTTTGTTCCCAGAAGCACCTATAGGACTTGTAGTGTGTTCCTGGCAGGCAGGCAGAGCTCCTATATTTTGTTCCCAGAAGCACCTATAGGACTTGTAGTGTGTTCCTGGCAGGCAGGCAGAGCTCCTATATTTTGTTCCCAGAAGCACCTATAGGACTTGAAGTGTGTTAGTCCAATCACACAGAGATCATATATTTTGTTCCCAGAAGCACCTATAGGACTTAAAGTGTGTTAGTCCAATCACACAGAGATCATATATTTTGTTCCCAGAAGCACCTATAGGACTTGAAGTGTGTTAGTCCAATCACACAGAGATCATATATTTTGTTCCCAGAAGCACCTATAGGACTTGAAGTGTGTTAGTCCCATCACACAGAGATCATATATTTTCTTCCCAGAAGCACCTATAGGACTTGAAGTGTGTTAGTCCCATCACACAGAGATCATATATTTTCTTCCCAGAAGCACCTATAGGACTTGAAGTGTGTTAGTCCAATCACACAGAGATCATATATTTTGTTCCCAGAAGCACCTATAGGACTTGAAGTGTGTTAGTCCCATCACACAGAGATCATATATTTTCTTCCCAGAAGCACCTATAGGACTTGAAGTGTGTTAGTCCAATCACACAGAGATCATATATTTTGTTCCCAGAAGCACCTATAGGACTTGAAGTGTGTTAGTCCCATCACACAGACCTATATTTTCTTCCCAGAGGCACCTATAGGACTTGAAGTGTGTTAGTCCCATCACACAGAGATCATATATTTTGTTCCCAGAAGCACCTATAGGACTTGAAGTGTGTTAGTCCCATCACACAGAGATCATATATTTTGTTCCCAGAAGCACCTATAGGACTTGAAGTGTGTTAGTCCAATCACACAGAGATCATATATTTTGTTCCCAGAAGCACCTATAGGACTTGAAGTGTGTTAGTCCCATCACACAGACCTATATTTTCTTCCCAGAAGCACCTATAGGACTTGAAGTGTGTTAGTCCAATCACACAGAGATCTTATATTTTGTTCCCAGAAGCACCTATAGGACTTGAAGTGTGTTAGTCCCATCACACAGAGATCATATATTTTGTTCCCAGAAGCACCTATAGGACTTGAAGTGTGTTAGTCCCATCACACAGACCTATATTTTCTTCCCAGAAGCACCTATAGGACTTGAAGTGTGTTAGTCCAATCACACAGAGATCTTATATTTTGTTCCCAGAAGCACCTATAGGACTTGAAGTGTGTTAGTCCCATCACACAGAGATCATATATTTTCTTCCCAGAAGCACCTATAGGACTTGAAGTGTGTTCCTGGCAGGCAGGCAGAGCTCCTATATTTTGTTCCCAGAAGCACCTATAGGACTTGTAGTGTGTTCGTGGCAGGCAGGCAGAGCTCCTATATTTTGTTCCCAGAAGCACCTATAGGACTTGTAGTGTGTTCCTGGCAGGCAGGCAGAGCTCCTATATTTTGTTCCCAGAAGCACCTATAGGACTTGTAGTGTGTTCCTGGCAGGCAGGCAGAGCTCCTATATTTTGTTCCCAGAAGCACCTATAGGACTTGAAGTGTGTTAGTCCAATCACACAGAGATCATATATTTTGTTCCCAGAAGCACCTATAGGACTTAAAGTGTGTTAGTCCAATCACACAGAGATCATATATTTTGTTCCCAGAAGCACCTATAGGACTTGAAGTGTGTTAGTCCCATCACACAGAGATCATATATTTTGTTCCCAGAAGCACCTATAGGACTTGAAGTGTGTTAGTCCCATCACACAGAGATCATATATTTTTCTTCCCAGAAGCACCTATAGGACTTGAAGTGTGTTAGTCCCATCACACAGAGATCATATATTTTCTTCCCAGAAGCACCTATAGGACTTGAAGTGTGTTAGTCCAATCACACAGAGATCATATATTTTGTTCCCAGAAGCACCTATAGGACTTGAAGTGTGTTAGTCCCATCACACAGAGATCATATATTTTCTTCCCAGAAGCACCTATAGGACTTGAAGTGTGTTAGTCCAATCACACAGAGATCATATATTTTGTTCCCAGAAGCACCTATAGGACTTGAAGTGTGTTAGTCCCATCACACAGACCTATATTTTCTTCCCAGAGCACCTATAGGACTTGAAGTGTGTTAGTCCCATCACACAGAGATCATATATTTTGTTCCCAGAAGCACCTATAGGACTTGAAGTGTGTTAGTCCCATCACACAGAGATCATATATTTTGTTCCCAGAAGCACCTATAGGACTTGAAGTGTGTTAGTCCAATCACACAGAGATCATATATTTTGTTCCCAGAAGCACCTATAGGACTTGAAGTGTGTTAGTCCCATCACACAGACCTATATTTTCTTCCCAGAAGCACCTATAGGACTTGAAGTGTGTTAGTCCAATCACACAGAGATCTTATATTTTGTTCCCAGAAGCACCTATAGGACTTGAAGTGTGTTAGTCCCATCACACAGAGATCATATATTTTGTTCCCAGAAGCACCTATAGGACTTGAAGTGTGTTAGTCCCATCACACAGAGACCTATATTTTCTTCCCAGAAGCACCTATAGGACTTGAAGTGTGTTAGTCCAATCACACAGAGATCTTATATTTTGTTCCCAGAAGCACCTATAGGACTTGAAGTGTGTTAGTCCCATCACACAGAGATCAAATATTTTCTTCCCAGAAGCACCTATAGGACTTGAAGTGTGTTAGTCCCATCACACAGAGATCATATATTTTCTTCCCAGAAGCACCTATAGGACTTGAAGTGTGTTAGTCCCATCACACAGAGATCATATATTTTCTTCCCAGAAGCACCTATAGGACTTGAAGTGTGTTAGTCCATCACACAGAGATCATATATTTTGTTCCCAGAAGCACCTATAGGACTTGAAGTGTGTTAGTCCCATCACACAGACCTATATTTTCTTCCCAGAAGCACCTATAGGACTTGAAGTGTGTTAGTCCAATCACACAGAGATCTTATATTTTGTTCCCAGAAGCAGCTATAGGGCTTGAAGTGTGTTAGTCCCATCACACAGAGATCATATATTTTCTTCCCAGAAGCACCTATAGGACTTGAAGTGTGTTAGTCCCATCACACAGAGATCATATATTTTCTTCCCAGAAGCACCTATAGGACTTGAAGTGTGTTAGTCCCATCACACAGAGATCATATATTTTCTTCCCAGAAGCACCTATAGGACTTGAAGTGTGTTAGTCCCATCACACAGAGATCATATATTTTGTTCCCAGAAGCACCTATAGGACTTGAAGTGTGTTAGTCCCATCACACAGAGATCATATATTTTTTTCCCAGAAGCACCTATAGGACTTGAAGTGTGTTAGTCCCATCACACAGAGATCATATATTTTCTTCCCAGAAGCACCTATAGGACTTGAAGTGTGTTAGTCCATCACACAGAGATCATATATTTTGTTCCCAGAAGCACCTATAGGACTTGAAGTGTGTTAGTCCCATCACACAGACATATATTTTCTTCCCAGAAGCACCTATAGGACTTGAAGTGTGTTAGTCCCATCACACAGAGATCATATATTTTGTTCCCAGAAGCACCTATAGGACTTGAAGTGTGTTAGTCCCATCACACAGAGATCATATATTTTCTTCCCAGAAGCACCTATAGGACTTGAAGTGTGTTAGTCCCATCACACAGAGATCATATATTTTGTTCCCAGAAGCACCTATAGGACTTGAAGTGTGTTAGTCCCATCACACAGACCTCATATATTTTCTTCCCAGAAGCACCTATACGACTTGAAGTGTGTTAGTCCCATCACACAGAGATCATATATTTTGTTCCCAGAAGCACCTATAGGACTTGAAGTGTGTTAGTCCCATCACACAGAGATCCTCTATTTTGTTCCCAGAAGCACCTACAGGACTTGAAGTGTGTTAGTCCCATCACACAGAGATCTATATTTTCTTCCCAGAAGCACCTATAGGACTTGAAGTGTGTTAGTCCCATCACACAGAGATCCTATATTTTCTTCCCAGAAGCACCCATAGGACTTGAAGTGTGTTAGTCCCATCACACAGAGCTCATATATTTTCTTCCCAGAAGCACCTATAGGACTTGAAGTGTGTTAGTCCCATCACACAGAGATCCTATATTTTTTTCCCAGAAGCACCTATAGGACTTGAAGTGTGTTAGTCCCATCACACAGAGATCTATATTTTCTTCCCAGAAGCACCCATAGGACTTGAAGTGTGTTAGTGGCATCACACAGAGCTCATATATTTTCTTCCCAGAAGCACCCATAGGACTTGAAGTGTGTTAGTGGCATCACACAGAGCTCCTATATTTTGTTCCCAGAAGCACCATAGGACTTCTAGTGTGTTCGTGGCATCACACAGAGATCATATATTTTCTTCCAGAAGCACCTATAGGACTTGAAGTGTGTTAGTCCCATCACACAGAGCTCATATATTTTGATTGCAGAAGCACCCATAGGACTTCTAGTGTGTTAGTGGCATCACACAGAGATCCTCTATTTTGTTTGCAGAAGCACCCATAGGACTTCTAGTGTGTTAGTGGCATCACACAGAGCTCCTCTATTTTCTTCCCAGAGGCACCCATACGACTTCTAGTGTGTTAGTGGCATCACACAGAGATCCTCTATTTTGTTTGCAGAAGCACCCATAGGACTTCTAGTGTGTTAGTGGCATCACACAGAGCTCCTCTATTTTCTTTGCAGAAGCACCCATAGGACTTCTAGTGTGTTAGTGGCATCACACAGAGCTCCTCTATTTTCTTTGCAGAAGCACCCATAGGACTTCTAGTGTGTTAGTGGCATCACACAGAGCTCCTCTATTTTCTTTGCAGAAGCACCCATAGGACTTCTAGTGTGTTAGTGGCATCACACAGAGCTCCTATATTTTCTTTGCAGAAGCACCCATAGGACTTCTAGTGTGTTAGTGGCATCACACAGAGCTCCTCTATTTTCTTTGCAGAAGCACCCATAGGACTTCTAGTGTGTTAGTGGCATCACACAGAGCTCCTCTATTTTCTTTGCAGAAGCACCCATAGGACTTCTAGTGTGTTAGTGGCATCACACAGAGCTCCTCTATTTTCTTTGCAGAAGCACCCATAGGACTTCTAGTGTGTTAGTGGCATCACACAGAGCTCCTCTATTTTCTTTGCAGAAGCACCCATAGGACTTCTAGTGTGTTAGTGGCATCACACAGAGCTCCTCTATTTTCTTTGCAGAAGCACCCATAGGACTTCTAGTGTGTTAGTGGCATCACACAGAGCTCCTCTATTTTCTTTGCAGAAGCACCCATAGGACTTCTAGTGTGTTAGTGGCATCACACAGAGCTCCTCTATTTTCTTTGCAGAAGCACCCATAGGACTTCTAGTGTGTTAGTGGCATCACACAGAGCTCCTCTATTTTCTTTGCAGAAGCACCCATAGGACTTCTAGTGTGTTAGTGGCATCACACAGAGCTCCTCTATTTTCTTTGCAGAAGCACCCATAGGACTTCTAGTGTGTTAGTGGCATCACACAGAGCTCCTCTATTTTCTTTGCAGAAGCACCCATAGGACTTCTAGTGTGTTAGTGGCATCACACAGAGCTCCTCTATTTTCTTTGCAGAAGCACCCATAGGACTTCTAGTGTGTTAGTGGCATCACACAGAGCTCCTATATTTTCTTCTCAGAAGCACCCACAGGACTTCTAGTGTGTTAGTGGCATCACACAGAGCTCCTCTATTTTCTTTGCAGAAGCACCCATAGGACTTCTAGTGTGTTAGTGGCATCACACAGAGCTCCTCTATTTTCTTTGCAGAAGCACCCATAGGACTTCTAGTGTGTTAGTGGCATCACACAGAGCTCCTATATTTTCTTCTCAGCAGCACCCACAGGACTTCTAGTGTGTTAGTGGCATCACACAGAGCTCCTCTATTTTCTTTGCAGAAGCACCCATAGGACTTCTAGTGTGTTAGTGGCATCACACAGAGCTCCTCTATTTTCTTTGCAGAAGCACCCATAGGACTTCTAGTGTGTTAGTGGCATCACACAGAGCTCCTATATTTTCTTCTCAGCAGCACCCACAGGACTTCTAGTGTGTTAGTGGCATCACACAGAACTCCTATATATTCTTCTCAGCACCCCCCACAGGACTACCGACTACAATGGCTGGAAGACCGCCAAGGGGAGGCAGAGCGTGCAGAGCCAAGAACACAGGGCAGGCAGGCTCTGTTTCTAGTGGACGTGGCCGTGGACGTGGACGTGGTCGTGCATCGTCATCAGCACGTGGCCATGGGACACGCGCGTCTTTGTTTTCGGCAGCTGGACATGTGGAGCCGCATCATGCTGAAGGCTTGGTAGAATGGATGACCAAGCCCTCCTCATCCTCCTCATCCTCTCTCACCCAGGCTCAGGGTACTGGCAGAGCATCATCAGCCACCCCTTCCCTAGACCCACCATGTCCTCCTGAGGAGTCCCCCGAACTCTTTGAGCACAGTGTTGG
This sequence comes from Lithobates sylvaticus, assembly GCA_028564925.1. NCBI lineage: Eukaryota > Metazoa > Chordata > Amphibia > Anura > Ranidae > Lithobates > Lithobates sylvaticus. The sequence goes on along the minus strand of CM053026.1, from coordinate 467,155,006 downwards.
GTACATGCTCCAGGAGGATGCCCAACGATTCGAAGGCTCGGATGATGATACCCAGCTTGAGGAATCTGGCAGTACTGTTCCACCAGCTGCAGCTTACTGCCAGGTTTGCTCTAGTGGTGAAGAGGGAGGGGATGATGAGGTCACTGACTCCACGTGGGTGCCTGAAGGGAGAGAGGATGAGGAGGAGGACGAGGAGGAGGAGGATGCGGCGTCACATGTCCAACGAGGCAGGGTGCCCCCTGGAGGCCAGGTAGAGGCCAGCACAGCAACTGTACAACACCGCAGAGCTCCGCCTGTGCAGGGCGCTGCCTCTGCACGTTATCAGAAAAGTTCTTTGGTGTGGGCCTTTTTTGAGACGAGTGCAGCAGATCGCACCACTGCTATTTGCAATATTTGTCTCAAGCGTATCTCGCGTGGCCAAAACATCAGCCGCTTGGGCACCACAAGCATGACCAGACATATGGCGACCTGCCATGCAGCTCGTTGGCAGGCACACATAAAAGACCCACACCAAAGAACTAAGCGGACCTCTCCTTGCTCCTCCTCAGCTGGGATCTCCATCCCCACTACACCTTCAGTCCTCTCTGAAAGCTGCTCTGAGAGGACTGAAGGTGTAGAATTAGGTGTGTCACAACCAAGTACTTGCAGTACACCGACGTCCGATTGCAGCAGGCAAATTTCCCTGCCCCAGCTGCTGGACCGTAGAAAGAAGTACACTCCCAGCCATCCACATGCCCAGCGGTTGAATGCTAGCCTGGCTAAATTGCTAGCACTTCAACTGCTGCCTTTTCAGTTGGTAGACTCGGCCCCCTTCCGTGAGTTTGTTCAATGTGCGGTTCCTCAGTGGCAGGTTCCCAAACGCCACTTTTTCTCACGGAAGGCGATTCCGTCTCTCTACCGGCATGTGGAGGGCAATGTCCATGCCTCGCTGGACAGGGCGGTCAGCGGTAAGGTGCATATTACCGCTGACTCATGGTCCAGCAGGCATGGACAGGGACGGTACCTTTCTTTCACGGCCCATTGGGTCACTCTATTGGCAGCTGGGAGGGATGCAGGACAAGGTGCAGTAGTGTTGGAGGTTGTTCCGCCACCACGCCTCCAAAACGCTACTACTGCTACTGGTTGTGACACACCTCTCTCCTCCACCCCCTCCTCTTCTTCTTCCTCCAGTGCTCTGTCCTTGGAACCAGCGGTGCTCCGTAGGCGTACAAGGGGCTACGCAAGTACGCAGGCAAAAAGATGCCATGCCGTGCTTGCGCTGGTGTGTTTGGGGGACAGGAGCCACACTGGGCCAGAGGTTCTGGCAGCTCTGCAGGGGCAGGCCGAGAGGTGGTTGACGCCACGTCAGCTTAAGCCAGGAATGGTCGTTTCTGACAATGGCACCAACCTCCTCTCCGCCCTGCGACAGGGGCAGCTCACCCATGTGCCCTGCATGGCTCACGTCCTCAACCTGGTGGTGCAGCGGTTCTTGGGCAGGTTCCCAGGCTTACAGGATGTCCTGAGGCAGGCCAGGAAAGTCTGTGTGCATTTCCGCCGATCTTATAATGCCAGTGCTCGGCTGACTGAGCTGCAAAAGGAGCTGAACCTGCCCAAGAACCGCCTAATATGTGACATGCCCACCAGGTGGAACTCAACGTTGGCCATGCTGCAGCGACTGCACACGCAGCAGAGGGCCATCAATGAGTACCTTTGCGACTACGGCACCAGGACAGGGTCAGGGGAGCTTGGTTTTTTTTCCCCACGTCAGTGGAGCATGATCAGGGATGCATGCACTGTCCTCTCACCATTTGAGGAGGCCACGAGGATGGTGAGCAGTGACAGTGCATGCATCAGTGACCCTGTCCCTCTTGTCCACCTGTTGGAGCATACGCTGCGTGGGATAATGGACAGGGCACTTGAGGCAGAACAGAGGCAGGAAGAGGAGGACTTCCTTGCCTCTCAAGGCCCCCTTTATCCGGACAGTGTTCCTCCTGTCCCACCCATCACACAGGAAGAGGATGAGGAGGAGGAGGAGGAGGAGGAGGAGGATTGTGTGAGCATGGAGGTGGAGCCTGGCACTCAGCATCAGCAGCAGCAGTCTTTTAGGGATGATGTACAGTCCCAACAAACCAGTGGACTTGTACGTGGCTGGGAGGAGGTGGCTGGCGATCATGTCATCCTCAGTGACCCAGAAGACTCCGGACCGAATGCCTCAGCTAACCTACGCTGCATGGCCTCCCTGATCCTGCAAAGCCTGCGGAAGGATCCTCGTGTTCTTCGGATCAAGGAGAGGGACCATTACTGGCTGGCCACTCTCCTTGATCCGCGGTACAAGGGTAAGGTTGCGGACCTTATCTTGCCGTCGCAGAGGGAGCAGAGGATGAGACATCTCAGGGAGGCCTTGCAGAAAGGTCTGTGCAACGCGTTCCCAGAAACTGGGAGGCTACAAACTCCTGGTCCTGGGCGACGAGTTGCTGAGGCTTCGGTCAGTGGCAGAAGGAGCGGTGGGGAAGGTGGACGTCTGACCGATGCGTTCAGACAATTTTTTAGTCCGCAGCCCCAAGGTATGATCGGTTCCAGCAACCATCGCCAGCGTCTGATATACATGGTGCAGGAATACCTTGGGGCAAGGTCAGACTTGGACACCTTTCCCACCGAAAATCCTCTGGCTTACTGGGTCCTGAGGATGGATCACTGGCCAGAGCTTGCACAGTATGCAATTGAGCTACTGGCCTGTCCTGCCTCCAGCGTTCTGTCCGAACGCACATTCAGTGCTGCTGGAGGATTTGTGACTGATCATAGGGTGCGCCTGTCCACCGCCTCGGTTGATCGACTGACCTTCATCAAAATGAATCAGTCTTGGATCACCACCAGCTACCAGGCACCTGAGGCGGATATAACCGAATAATTTTTAATGTCACATCACATCCCTTCAAGACTGCCTATGCTGATGCTGAGTGACTGTCCTCTTATGTTCACTGACTATCCTCTTCCTCCTCCTCAATGATCCATGCCACCACACCAGTGCCTAAGGCACAATTTTTCAGCCCCTGTTTAACAGGGGCGTGTACATACAATTTTTATAAAAAAATGCTTCGCAACACTGTGCTCCAAGTACAGTATCTGTGAGGGGTTGCAGTGTTGTGGCACCAGCACCAGTGCCTAAGGCACAATTTTTCAGCCCCTGTTTAACAGGGGCGTGTACTTACAATTTTTTAAAAAAATGCTTCGCAACACGTGTGACTGCTGTGCTCCAAGTACAGTATCTGTGAGGGGTTGCAGTGTTGTGGCACCAGCACCAGTGCCTAATGCACAATTTTTCAGCCCCTGTTTAACAGGGGCGTGTACATACAATTTTTATAAAAAAATGCTTCGCAACAATGTGCTCCAAGTACAGTATCTGTGAGGGGTTGCAGTGTTGTGGCACCAGCACCAGTGCCTAAGGCACAATTTTTCAGCCCCTGTTTAACAGGGGCGTGTACTTACAATTTTTTAAAAAAAATGCTTCGCAACACGTGTGACTGCTGTGCTCCAAGTACAGTATCTGTGAGGGGTTGCAGTGTTGTGGCACCAGCACCAGTGCCTAAGGCACAATTTTTCAGCCCCTGTTTAACAGGGGCGTGTACATACAATTTTTATAAAAAAATGCTTCGCAACAATGTGCTCCAAGTACAGTATCTGTGAGGGGTTGCAGTGTTGTGGCACCAGCACCAGTGCCTAAGGCACAATTTTTCAGCCCCTGTTTAACAGGGGCGTGTACTTACAATTTTTAAAAAAAAATGCTTCGCAACACGTGTGACTGCTGTGCTCCAAGTACAGTATCTGTGAGGGGTTGCAGTGTTGTGGCACCAGCACCAGTGCCTAAGGCACAATTTTTCAGCCCCTGTTTAACAGGGGCGTGTACATACAATTTTTATAAAAAAATGCTTCGCAACAATGTGCTCCAAGTACAGTATCTGTGAGGGGTTGCAGTGTTGTGGCACCAGCACCAGTGCCTAAGGCACAATTTTTCAGCCCCTGTTTAACAGGGGCGTGTACTTACAATTTTTTAAAAAAATGCTTCGCAACACGTGTGACTGCTGTGCTCCAAGTACAGTATCTGTGAGGGGTTGCAGTGTTGTGGCACCAGCACCAGTGCCTAAGGCACAATTTTTCAGCCCCTGTTTAACAGGGGCGGGTAATTACAAATCTTGATCTAATAGTTCACAGCAGGGCCCATTCCTGCGCCCACCAAGAGTAACTATGAGGGCCTACAGTCTTGTGGCAACACCGTCCACCACCACCGCCAAAGGCCCAATTTTTCTGCCCTGTTCATCAGGTGCTTGCAATTACAAATCTTGATCTAATAACTCACAGCAGGGCCCATTCCTGCGCCCACCAAGAGTAACTGTGAGAGCTTACAGTCTTGTGGCAACACCGTCCACCACCACCACCACCACCACCCCCAATTTTTCTGCCCTGTTCAACAGGTGCATGCAATTACAAATCTTGATCTATTAACTCACAGCAGGGCCCATTCCTGTGCCCACCAGTCTTGTGGCTACACCAACATCTAATAGGGCAAATTTCTGCAGAGTATATACGCCAGGCCCCTACTTTCATACATCCAACTTACAAACGACTCCTACTTGCAAATGGAAAGAGAAAACAGGAAGTGAGAGGAAATCTACCCCTAGGAAGGGAAATTCTATCCTGTTAGATTTAATTTGGGAAAAAGGTATCTCCTCTCTACTGATACTTTATCACCAATCCTTGTTTCAATTAAAACCCCACTTTTTCCAAAAACATTTGTCATTGGGACGGAAAGTGAGGTGACATGTTCTGAACAGATGTGCAAAGACAGCAAATGTTACAGGGGTGATAACCCCTCCCTATGTTCTCCAAAAAGCTTAAAAATAGATTTTTTTGGGATGGAGCTACACTTCATAATGTACCTGTTCAGATTCTACTTAAGAACAAACCTAAAGCCGCAAGTGGTTTTAAATGGCTTCTTTTTTTCCTTTACAAATGACATTTTGTGCAAGGACAGTTCTAAACACGGGAAACACATGCCACTTCACAGGCATACTTTAGACACCCCCCAGGTACCATATTTAAAGGAAAATTTCACTTTTTTTTTTTCACTTTATGCATCATTAAAATGACTGCTCCCGAAAAAAAAAAAACGTTAGTTTTTTTAAAAGTTCTTTTTGCATTGATATATGTCCCCTGGGGCAGGACCCGGGTCCCCAAACCTGTTTTATGACATTAACATGCATATTGGCCGTTGTAATTAGCACTTTTGATTTCGAACGTTCGCGTCCATTATAACGTATAGGGTTCGAAAATTCGCGCAAACTTTCGGTCCGTTCGAAGGTTCTGGTGCGAACCGAACCCGGGGGTGTTCGGCTCATCCCTAATCCTGGCATTTTAAGAGCCACATAAAATGAGATAGGCCTTCAGTACATCAGGAATGATAATTTTCCAATATATGCACCATAGTTCGTAGACACTATAATTTTAACGCAAACCAATTAATATACACTTGTTGGGATTTTTTTTTTGCCAAAGAAATGCAGCAAAATACAGTTTGGCCTAAATTTATGAAGAGGTTTGATTTTATTGGATATGTTTTATAACAGAAAGTAGAAAATATATATTTTTTTTAATTTTCAGTCTTTTTTTATATAGCAAAAAATAAAAACCCAGTGGTAATCAAGTACCATTAAAAGAAAGCTCTATTTGTGTGGGGAAAAAAAATTATATGAATTTAATTTGCGTACAGTGTTGCAAGACCGCACAATTGACAATTAAAATAGCACAGTGCTGAAGAGCAAAAAATAGTCTGATCATGAAGGGGGTAAAACCTTCTGGAGGTCAAGTGGTTAAAGAACAGCAAACCAAATTGTTTTACCTCTGCAGTGAAGCGGCAACATATCTCCTACGATGATGCAAAAACACAGCCAGAAGTTCCTGCACTCAAAGACAGAAAGAGCAGTGAGCGGCACCCAGGTGCAAGCACATTCTCACTCCATCGGTAACAGCTTTAATGGTTACAATCTGCTCTGCTCAGCCCTCTATCAGTCTGTGCCAGTGTCAGAAGTTTAGTATAATTGTTGGGGGCCAAAGGGATCCTCCTGCAACAAAGCAGAGTTTGTGACTGCAAAGTATATATTTTATTGTTGCTGCACTCAGTGCTAGAAGTTTTTTAGAGGTGCCATAGCACACCCACACATCACCACTGCTGGTTGTACTTTTCTATTTCTGCATTGGTACATGTCCCCTATGCCAGTGCCCAGCTTCCCGTGCATTTTTTTACAGTAGTTTTCCTATTACCCCTAAATATAATGAGAATTTACAAAGCAGATTTGCCAACCCCTTGGCAAATCGAACCCAGGCAGATTCGCCCATCTCTAGTATTGTATTTTTATGGGTCATGTTTGATTTTGTCAGCTGAGTGGATACAGTTTCCCAGTAGACTTAGCTTACAACTGGGTAGATTAGGGTGTGGGTAAAATAGATCAGAGCCACAGTCACATTTGCAAAGGGGACTTGCAGAAGGCAAGCAGATTAAAATGTTGAACGTTCACATAAAGCATTCCAACCCATATCCTAAATTATGAATTAAAAAAAGTAATAAAGCTAAGGAGGTAGTTGCACTGTTTAAAATATTGAGGTTTAGGTGTAAGATATTGATAGACCAGAGGTGTCAAACTTAATTTCATTGTGGGCCGCATCAGCATTATGGTTTACTCAAAAGGCTGGTTGTATGTGTAAGACTATATCAATTTATGCAGGGTTTTTTTTCTTAGAGAATAGGTGCGGGAACTAAACCACACAAACCCCCCATCCCCTCCCATCGAACAGCATAGAACGGTGGAAGAATTTGCACTAAAATTGCACTAAAAGTGTGAGGATCTTAAAGTAATAATAAATACCAGGAGTGCATTATGAGCTGAGTTCAGGGATGTGCTAAGTGCAAAGTTCAGGGGTGCGCTACATACAGAGTGCAGAGTTCATGGGTGCGCTACATACAGAGTGCAGAATTCAGCGGTGTGCTACGTACAGAGTGCAGAGTTCAGCGGTGCGCTACAGAGTGCAGAGTTCAGGGGTGCTCTACGTACAGAGTGCAGAGTTCAGCGGTGCGCTACAGAGTGCAGAGTTCAGGGGTGCTCTACGTACAGAGTGCAGAGTTCAGGGGTGCGCTACAGAGTGCAGAGTTCAGGGGTGCGCTACATACAGATTGCAGAGTTCAGGAGTGCGCTATGTACAGAGTGCAGAGTTCAGGGGTGCGCTATGATTAGATTAAGTAGGTTAAAGGATAAGTTCACCTTGGGAAATATGTTACATGGTACACCTGTTTTTAGGGTGGAACATGTAACATGTTCCTGCTCCTGTAGCTGCTCGGCGATCCACTGCCTCTGTGTGACAGTATTTTGTGCATTTAGTATTTTTTTTAAAAGGTGAACTTATACTTTAACACCAGACCTGCTTCTTTTTGCCAGATTTGCAAGACCACTTGGATGCATCTAGTAATAAATCTATAAGCCCCAAAGCAGCAATAGAAACCAAAATGACAACATGCTTATTTAACAGCTTCTGAATGAAAAGGCAAAACATGAAATGTGGCTTAGCCTAGATTGCAAAGCATCTAGATGGTGGCACATAAAATTTTTACTCTTCCCATATGCCAGTTTCTGTGCCATAAAATCCTACATTATTGCTGAAGAAGATACCAAGAAGACTTAAACCTGTATTTTATACCTTGGGAAAATGGAAGCATATGTAGGCAAAAAGTCAGTGATTTACTCCATTTATTAGGGCCAGACTATAAAACCTCAGATTTACTGCCTCAAGTATATTGTTCTTCTAGCAAGGTTATTAAAAAGAAATAATACATCCTTTATTCTATTCTTTATTATAGGCTCGTTGTATTATACATCGTTTAAAAGCTACTTACTTCAAACACAGTGAAGTATGATGGCATTTCAGGTTTAATTTTCACTGTAAAAGTGATACAAATAAAGTTACTTCAATTGACTGCAGTATTAAATATTAAGTTATGGCATGTTGAATATGTTGCCTGTATCCCTTCATAAACCTATTCACGTGCTCACAAAGGCAAACTCCCAACTTCCTAGTGGTTCTACCTACGTACTGTAACCTGTATGGACAGGTCAATAGGTAGGTGACATGCGTTGTCTCACAACTAATAAACGTCTTGGTCCAAGAAGGTGCATGGATCTACTACATTGGATGCATGTTTAAGAAGTAAAGTGGGGGACTTAGTGGAAATGAGCTGTGGTCTTTCTGGCAACATTTTCTTTAGGTCAGCATATTTTAATAACAGGGGCCAGTGATTCTGAATGATCCTCTCCATCTGTTTTTGTTGGCAAGTAAAATTGGTTATAAAAGCTACACCATAGTCCTTCTTTTTTACATCTTTTCTCTTGAACAGATCTTCTCTCCTCATTTCACCAACTAGAGTTTTCGTTTTAGTTAAATCCTTCGAATTATAGCCCGTTTCCTGAAACCTATCCAATAATATATCAGCCTGCTTATTATAATCTTCTTTCCTGACGCAGTTACGTCTAATTTTCAACAGTTGGCTTTTGGGAATTGCACTCAACCATCTTGGGTGATGGCAACTTCCCAAAGGAATATAGCTATTCCTGTCCACTTCTTTGAAATAGGTTTTAGTGAATTATTGCTGATTATCTTTGAATATTACAAGTTCCAAGAAGTTAATACATTTCTGGTCAAACACTGCTATGAATGAGATACCATAACGATTGTTACCAATTTCATCTAGAAATTGTAAAAAAGTATCTTGTGTCCCAGCCAAAACGATAATGATATATGTTTTTTAAAATTTAAATTCAGGTCTGATAGTATCAAAAATGGCTTGATTTTCCCAATGGCTCATAAACAGATTGGCTACTGAAGGGGCGTATTTATCCCCTATAGCCACACCTTTCTTCTGCCTAAAAAATTGTGTATCATGCCCGAAGAAATTGTGGAAAAGGAAAAAGACACTCACTGGGGATGATATTTGGCTGCTCACCCCTGGGATGTAAAAACAAAAAAGGAAAAGGTCCCCCCAAAAGGGAATTGGTGGGGTTTTTAGGCAGCGTTTGGAAAATAAGTTCTCTGAGAAGTATTGTTGTATTCAAAATATGAATCTTTATTGGATTAAAGATGTCGCATGTGACATATGGGTAAAGATAAAAATAGGAGACATGGGTCCCAAATGGATAAAACAATACAGAAATTTTAAAACAGATTTACACTAACAGACAAAAAGCTTTTACATCAATGTAGTTTTACATAACCAAATGTTGGGGGTAAAAGTAAACCTGACGCGTTTCGACCCGTTTTAGTGGGGGTCTTCCTCAAAGGTAATTTCGTCTGTTTAAGAAAGGAAAGGGTAAGAACAATGCATTGTAACAGTATTTCATTTGCATATATTGATCTCCAATTAGCCTTTCATTTCACATAGTATAATATCATATTATGCTGTGGAATGTTTACCTGGTGTGTAAATTTTTTTTTTTTTTTTTTCTCTTATGAATTCCTCCTTTATGTGTGATGGGGTTCTCTCTGGGTCGGTGCGCTCCAGGTCCCAGGCGGCGTCCCGTTATGACACCCCCCAGCGGGCGTGCGGCAGGTACGGCGACCAAACAACGGGGCCTACGAGAGGTCACATCCAATGAGTCGGCTACCCACGGGTCCGTGTGTGGGCCAGACGGGTAGAGGGAGGGAGACGGAAGGTGGGAGGGGGGGGGGGGGGAAGGGGAGGGGAAAGGGGAAGGAGAAATGGAGGTGGGTTTCCTTGAGGTCCCCTGTTCTGCACACCTGTCATGGGATCCAAGATCATATACTTAGATATATAGCATAGAGGATTGCCATATCGACTAGACAATGTCTAGTGCACTTAAAACAGTGATGAAAAGAAATGGAATTTCTAAGAAATGGAATTTCTAAGGTAAAGAGGTAAAAAAGGTAAAAAAGTGGTTGTACCGTTGATATACTTTTTAAATAATGCCAGTTTGTATATTACTGTATCTAGACTCGTGGTTATAGATGGGAAAGGGGGAGAAGAAGAAGGGGAAAGAAAGAGGTGAGGGGGAGTGAAGAGGTGTGGAAGTGAAGGGAGGGAAGGGCAAGGGGAAAGGGTGGGAACTAAAGGGAGGGTGAGAGGGGATCAAAAAGGGGGGGGGGAAAGGGGGGGGGGGGGAAAGGAAGGCGAGAACAGGGGAGAAAAAAGGGGGGGAAAAAGGGGGGGGGGGGGGGAAGAAGGGAGAAGGGGGGGGGGGAGGGAAGGAAAAGGGAAAAAAAGGAGGAGGGGGAAGGGGGGGGAAGAGAGGAAGGAACCAATACATGGCGCGCACATGTATAGGTAGACATAGGGATGCTGCAGCATCCACATGGATGGAGCAAGAGAAGATAGGATAGGGCAGTGGGGGGACGAGGAAAAGTGTGGTAAGAAAGTGGGGAGGGAGGGGGAAGAGGGGAAGGGGGAAAGGGGGAAGAAGAAGAGAAAGAGAGGGGAAAGGACGGAAAAGGGTAGAAAAAAAGGGAGAAGAGGAAGGTAGGGGGAAGGAAAGGGGAAGGGGAAGATATGAGGGGAGAGGGGGAATGATGGGGGAAAGGGATGAAGGAAAAGGGGGGGAGGGAAGGGGAAGGAAGGTGAAAGGGTGAGTGTAGAGTGGGAAATAGAGGGGTGTTGTTGTGATGTCGGTCAGAACGCTGATACTCAAAAAGGTGCTGTGCTGGTAGTGCTGGGAATCACTGGATAAAGGGATCCTAGAGTGGGGGTGTGTGTGAATGGGAATGTGCAGGGATATCGTAGAGTGTGAAGTATGGAGGCTGAGGGGTGAAACCGTGAGGAAGTGTAGGCGTGTGTGGGTATAGAGCAGGAAAGGAGGGGGGGGGGGAAGGGGGCATAGGCGGGGAAGGGGGTGTACCAGTATGTCAGATATCAACGGACAATATAATATAATATAAAGTTACCTAATAGAGTAGGTGTATCTTGCTCAGGTTGCGAGGTAGATGTAAACACCCATATGTTGCAAACCAGAGTATGCTGTATTGGTTGCAAGTTCCAGAGATGGAATACCCAATCTGGGAATAGAGACAAAGTCATCTACACTATCTAGAATTGGTCCCAGAGGGGAAAAAGCATGGAACAGAAAGAGGTTCTACTCACTGTGTTTGTATGGCGTGGTGCTTGGATCATCACATGGAGATGGATTTGTTTGACCTCCCCATGTGGTATTTATGGGTAATACCCAACTAGAATCAGGTGTGCATGTTAGGACACCATAGGGTGTCCAATCAGGGCATCCCCAGGGAGGGGAAGGGGGGAGGAGGAGGGGGCGGAGGGGACGGGAAAAGATGGGTGGGGAAAGGGAGGGAGGAGGAAAGGGGAAGGGCAGGGGACATATGGGAAAATCACCCTCCATTGACCGTTCCTATATCCGCCTGGCCCACCCGTCCGTGGGAGCCATGACGGCATCATGGGCCATCTGGAGTGGCCTCCCCGGCGTCCGAGAGGTCCTTCCGGGGTCGCGTCTGCTACGCAATCGTCGCACCGGCGTGACGTCCCGCATCACGCGCACGCACGTGGCCACGCGCATGCGCAGTGATCGGGAGAGGTCCGATTGCGTTCCAGGACGCCGCCAGCAAGGGGAGTGGTTCCCCGTCAGGGAGCCCGGGCCCGCCCAGGCCGCCTGGAGGGAACATGATTGGAGGAGCTGGGTTGGTGGGCGCTCCTCCTTACCCTTGCTGTGAGGTCACGTGTGAGGAACGCCCCACCGCCGCAGGTATCCACCGGAGGGGGCAGGGACCAAAGGCGCCACCTGGGGGATCCGAGGCGCACTTCAAACCACAGGGGGAACCCTGAAATAAAGGGAGAATGCAGAGTTTTAACATATATTTACTGCCTGTATGGTATGGCAGATGGGAGAGCATGTCTCCATGATCATCTCTATTAGTATCATATTCCCATTGATTATCTGGGTCATAGCATATTAGCGTACACACAAAAATGTATTGGACATGTTTAAGAGAACGAAGGGCATGGAATCTTTTCAGATGGCATTATCCACAGTTAATATGTGATTACATTGTGAGTTGTTTCCAGTGATACATTGTTAGTGTTGTTCATATTTAGCTCAAAGATTGTCATATGAACACGCTACGGCCCTGTGTCTTGGTAGTACACAGTATGTATATGGCCATGTAGCTGTGTGCATATACAAAGGGAGCGAAAAAGGGTTTAATAAATTTATGAAAAAAGAAACGAAAAAATGTACACAGGGGGACAACAGCCCACCTATGAGCATAAGTGTCGGGTGGCACGAATGGATCAGCCCCCGAGCCATATCTAGCAAACTGAATTATTACATGAAAGGACATAAAAACGGTGACACAATATAACCTCTATGGATTGTGTATGAAGAGAGAGCACTGAAATCGCACAGAATTGTGTAAGGCGAGAAGTCCTGGACACAGATGGGATAGAGCACAGATATTGGCCAGAGTATGGAAGCAGGAGTTCACCATTGGGGGAAATGGGGGGGGGGGGGGGGGGGGGGGTCAGGACGTCCAAGCACGTCTACTCAAATGCAGAAGCCCGGAAAACCAAGAGTGTCATATTACTGCGTTTTCCCGGACGTGAAGCCCTTGAGAAAAGGGGCAAAGGAAATGGACTCATTGAGTCCGGGAGGGAAGGTGGCACGTAATCTATAGATCCATTTTTGTTCACATTGTAACAAAATTTTGTTCCAATCTCCTCCTCTGTCGGGGATATGAATTCTATCCAAGGCCATGAATGTGATCTTGGGCATTTTATAATCATGTGTCAGAACAACATGACGGCCCAGGGGTAAGTAATGGTTTCCGATTTGCATGGAGTAGACGTGCTTGGACATCCGACGGTGAAACTCCTGCTTGGTTTTGCCAATATAGAATGCCCCGCATTCGCAGGACATTATATATACAACGCCCTTTGTCTGGCAATTGACAAAGTGGGCTAACTTATGAGGTAGCCCATTTGGAAGGAGAAGGTTGTTCCTTTGGCGTTGGATATATTGGCAACAACTGCAATGGCCACAGGGGAAAGACCCCCGGGCCGGGCAGTGTTTATGGCGTCTATGCTCGTCCCTGAATTCACTTTGAACAAGGTGGTCTCTTAATGATGTAGCTCTTCTATATGTAATTGAGGGGTGACTGGAGATAAATTGATTTATTTTAGGATCGTCTGTAAGTATATTCCAGTGTTTTTGAATTATATCGCGGATCTTTCTATGCTGTCGAGTAAACCGCAGAACGATTCGCGATACATTCTCTTTTTGATCGTCGGGTGCCTTTTTCTTGGACAGCAGGTCCAAGCGTGAGCGTGCTATTACTCGATTATAGGCTTTTCGGAGACATGAGCGACTATATCCCCGATCGAGTAGACGGTTTTGGAGGTTTTTGGCTTCCATTTTGAATAGGGACTCATCCGAGCAATTTCTCCGTATTCTCAAATATTGCCCGTATGGGATGGAATCTTTGAGAAACTGGGGGTGTGCACTATGGGCATGGAGTATTGTATTACCCGCAGTGCTTTTGCGGTATAATGTGGTGGAGATTTTGTTCTCAGGGTTCCGCTTCAGTTCGACATCGAGAAAAGTGATACTCTCCTTGTTAGATGTCAAAGTGAACTTAAGGTTCCAAGTATTGGTATTAATACGATCATGGAACTCTTGTAGGAGTTCCGCCGATCCCTCCCAGACGACGAGGACATCATCTATGTACCGTAGCCACATTTTAATGTGGCTAGTGTACACACGGAGGTCCTCGTCGTCTAGGAGTGACTTTTCCCACTCCCCCAGGTACAAGTTGGCGTAGGCCGGGGCGCAACATGTGCCCATGGCCACGCCTTGCACCTGGAGGTAGTGGGAATTGTCAAATGAGAAAAAATTGTTGTTTAGGATGTATTCTAATCCGTCCGTGATGAAATTATTCAGAGCGCCATCGTATCTACAGCCTGCCCACAAGATGTTACATATAGCTGCGATCCCCTGGTTATGGGGGATCGAGCTATATAATGCCTCTACATCGATGGCCACCAATAATGAATTATCGGTCAACGATATATTTTCAATTTTTTGGAGTAAATGTATAGTATCTTTTAGAAAAGAAGGTAGTTCCAAAACAAAAGGTTGTAAAAAGGCATCAATAATTTTACTCAGATTTTCGGATATGTTTCCGTTACCCGAGACGATAGGTCGTCCGGGGGGTCTGCTGAGGCTCTTATGAATTTTGGGCAGGCTGTAGAACGTGGCGAGACGTGGGTATTTAACCCTGATATATTCGTGTTGATCCTTAGTTATGGTGCTTTCCAAGAGGGCTGAATCAATTAGATCCTCGAATTTAGCATAAGAGGTTTGTATAATCTTTGTGGTAACCTTGCGGTACCATGTTTTGTTGTTAAGTATATCCATGCACATGGATACATAGTCCTGATTGTCCATCAGGACTATGTTCCCCCCCTTGTCGGACGGTTTCACGGTGATATTGGCGTTGCTGCGTAGGGAATTTATGGCCTGAAACTCTTTGGGAGTTAGATTAGTTGGGGGTATCTTCTTCCTAGGCAGTTTGAGTAAGTCTCTATTAATTTGTTTGATGAAAATATCAATACTAGGATTAAGGTTTAAAGGAGGGAATCTGGCCGATGGTTTTCTAAAAGAGCCGCAGAGGGCTTTGGTGGTTTTCCAGCATTTTCTAATAGGTTTTCCAGATCAATTTGGTCTATTAGATCCACTGTATTGTTCTCCTGGTATAAAAGGGTTAAGTCCCGTAAAGCTTTGTATTCCCTCATACTAAAGGTAGACCAATCTGTGGTGTCGATCGTCTCGGTCTTTGCACGCAGGCTCCTTAATAGGAGCCTGCGTGCAAAGAGCTGTAGATCGGTCACCACTCCAAAGGTGTCAAAGTTTTCTTCTGGGCAGAAGGTTAGTCCCCGAGCAAGGACATTTTCCTCAGCCGTAGATAGAGGGTATGATGACAGGTTGATAACACTTAGGGATTTGATGGGATCCTTGTCACAAAGGTGTCTAGGTTTCCCACTCCCCTGTTTATTTGGGGTGGGGAGGGTCCCCGTATAAGGTTTAAAGGACTCTTAATAGTTTGTTTAAGTTTTTCTACAGTGTGGTTTGTATGCGTCGCATTGGTCGAGGAATGTGTGGATGTGGGGTCACCATTCTCCACATTCATATCACGGGGCTCTCCTTGGGAGTCCCGTGGCACATTGCTCGACCCATGTGGCCCTTCTTCCTGTCTATCTGTGTCAACGGTGCGTTTCTTTCTTTCTTGTTGGGGAGAACCTTTATTATTACGGTTTCGTTTGTACTTTCCTCTACCCTTTAGGACTGTATTGGAGTTTTTGCTGGAATCTGGAATATTTTTATTTTTGGGTACATTGAAGGGGTTGGGAGATGATGGTCTTATCAAGTGGTTCCTATTGTTCTGTGTATTCGTGTGCCATTTATAGGCTCGCCCTTCTGCGAAGGCCATTTTGTCCCTCCAGAATTTTTGTTCTTTTTTATACAGAATATTTCTGTTATAAATGGAAAGATCATCCTTTATTTTGACTTGTAGATCTAAGTAGTGTTTATGTTGCTCAAAGAGTTTCGTATTGGTTTCAATAATGGCAATTTCGGTATCCAACAGGACAATTTGTCTGTTGTATTCCTTAATGAGTATGTTCATCATTTCTTGGGAACATACATTTAGATTGGCCTCCCATTCTTGTTTGCAGTCAGTGCTTATTTTGTCTAGATTGGGAAAAATCTGGATTCTGAGCCCTAGTGGATTTATTTTATCTCTTTTATATCTCTCAAAGGACCTGATGTGCCAAAAGAGGGCCGACTTTTTTTCTAGGATTTTGCTCAATTTGTTTGTGAAGGACAGTATCTGAGTTTCGACCTGTTCCTTCTTTTCGAAGTTTGTTTCGTATGTGGACATGAGGCTAGCCCATTCATCGCCCTGAAAATTACTCATATTGGTTACAATGTATAAATGTGCATACAGTAATCAAGGAAAAAACATTCAGTAAACTGTGGATAAACACTAAAAAAGAGATTTACATTTGAAGGCCCATGTCTCAGCCCCAAAGTGTCACGGGGGGAAGGGTGTTTAACCACCCGAATGTAAACTAGAAAAGGAAAAAGACACTCACTGGGGATGATATTTGGCTGCTCACCCCTGGGATGTAAAAACAAAAAAGGAAAAGGTCCCCCCAAAAGGGAATTGGTGGGGTTTTTAGGCAGCGTTTGGAAAATAAGTTCTCTGAGAAGTATTGTTGTATTCAAAATATGAATCTTTATTGGATTAAAGATGTCGCATGTGACATATGGGTAAAGATAAAAATAGGAGACATGGGTCCCAAATGGATAAAACAATACAGAAATTTTAAAACAGATTTACACTAACAGACAAAAAGCTTTTACATCAATGTAGTTTTACATAACCAAATGTTGGGGGTAAAAGTAAACCTGACGCGTTTCGACCCGTTTTAGTGGGGGTCTTCCTCAAAGGTAATTTCGTCTGTTTAAGAAAGGAAAGGGTAAGAACAATGCATTGTAACAGTATTTCATTTGCATGTATTGATCTCCAATTAGCCTTTCATTTCACATAGTATAATATCATATTATGCTGTGGAATGTTTACCTGGTGTGTAAATTTTTTCTCTTATGAATTCCTCCTTTATGTGTGATGGGGTTCTCTCTGGGTCGGTGCGCTCCAGGTCCCAGGCGGCGTCCCGTTATGACACCCCCCAGCGGGCGTGCGGCAGGTACGGCGACCAAACAACGGGGCCTACGAGAGGTCACATCCAATGAGTCGGCTTTTCTACCCTTTTCCGTCCTTTCCCCTCTCTTTCTCTTCTTCTTCCCCCTTTCCCCCCCCCCCTCTCCCCCTCCCTCCCCACTTTCTTACCACACTTTTCCTCGTCCCCCCACTGCCCTATCCTATCTTCTCTTGCTCCATCCATGTGGATGCTGCAGCATCCCTATGTCTACCTATACATGTGCGCGCCATGTATTGGTTGCTTCCTCTCTTCCCCCTTTCCCCCTCCTCCTCTTTTTCCCTTTTCCTTCCCTCCCCCCCTCCCTTCTCCCTTCTTCCCCCCCCCCCTCTTTTTCCCCCCCTTTTTTCTCCCCTGTTCTCGCCTTCCTTTCCCCTCCCCCCCCCTTCCCCCCCCCCCCTTTTTGATCCCCTCTCACCCTCCCTTTAGTTCCCACCCTTTTCCCCTTGCCCTTCCCTCCCTTCACTTCCACACCTCTTCACTCCCCCTCACCTCTTTCTTTCCCCTTCTTCTTCTCCCCCTTTCCCATCTATAACCACGAGTCTAGATACAGTAATATACAAACTGGCATTATTTAAAAAGTATATCAACGGTACAACTACTTTTTTACCTTTTTTACCTCTTTACCTTAGAAATTCCATTTCTTAGAAATTCCATTTCTTTTCATCACTGTTTTAAGTGCACTAGACATTGTCTAGTCGATATGGCAATCCTCTATGCTATATATCTAAGTATATGATCTTGGATCCCATGACAGGTGTGCAGAACAGGGGACCTCAAGGAAACCCACCTCCAGTTCTCCTTCCCCTTTCCCCTCCTTTCCCCCCCCCTCCCACCTTCCGTCTCCCTCCCTCTACCCGTCTGGCCCACACACGGACCCGTGGGTAGCCGACTCATTGGATGTGACCTCTCGTAGGCCCCGTTGTTTGGTCGCCGTACCTGCCGCACGCCCGCTGGGGGGTGTCATAACGGGACGCCGCCTGGGACCTGGAGCGCACCGACCCAGAGAGAACCCCATCACACATAAAGGAGGAATTCATAAGAGAAAAAATTTACACACCAGGTAAACATTCCACAGCATAATATGATATACTACTATGTGAAATGAAAGGCTAATTGGAGATCAATACATGCAAATGAAATACTGTTACAATGCATTGTTCTTACCCTTTCCTTTCTTAAACAGACGAAATTACCTTTGAGGAAGACCCCCACTAAAACGGGTCGAAACGCGTCAGCTTTACTTTTACCCCCAACATTTGGTTATGTAAAACTACATTGATGTAAAAGCTTTTTGTCTGTTAGTGTAAATCTGTTTTAAAATTTCTGTATTGTTTTATCCATTTGGGACCCATGTCTCCTATTTTTATCTTTACCCATATGTCACATGCGACATCTTTAATCCAATAAAGATTCATATTTTGAATACAACAATACTTCTCAGAGAACTTATTTTCCAAACGCTGCCTAAAAACCCCACCAATTCCCTTTTGGGGGGACCTTTTCCTTTTTTGTTTCATTAACTCTTTACTAAAAAATAAATTTATCCCCGTATCATCGCGTAATGGTGTTGCGGGTACGGTACAAGGTATAGAAAGTGATTGCCACGTCCCGAAAGATTTGAGTCTAAATACTAAGGTTTTTGTCAACAGGTTAATGTTGGAGAATGATGGACTTTTTAGGCGTAAAGTATAAGTAAAAAGTTTTTATTAAAAACATAAATGAAAAAGAAAAAAATAAATTATAAATCTAAAACAGATTGTTTGAAAAAACAGTCTAACTTAATATAGAAATATTTGACAAGCTGGTGTACAGGTATGCTCAAGTAATAACAGTGTGGTTCCAATGGGGTCACTGTATTTAAATGCAATCATTTTGATTGCATTTAAATACAGTGACCCCATTGGAACCACACTGTTATTACTTGAGCATACCTGTACACCAGCTTGTCAAATATTTCTATATTAAGTTAGACTGTTTTTTCAAACAATCTGTTTTAGATTTATAATTTATTTTTTTCTTTTTCATTTATGTTTTTAATAAAAACTTTTTACTTATACTTTATGCCTAAAAAGTCCATCATTCTCCAACATTAACCTGTTGACAAAAACCTTAGTATTAACTCTTTACTGTCCCTCAAATACGCTGGACATTTTTGGGCCAAGGGCTGTAAAAAATGGTCCAAGTATACGCCCATTCTTGCAAATAGAGAATTAACTCCACTAACGATTAATCTACCAGGAGGCTAGACAGGGTTCTTGTTAACCTTTGACAATCAGTAGATGACAGGCACTCTAGGCGCATCTGGCACTAAATATCTAGCCTCCCTTTTGTTCACAATGTCTTCTTCTTGAGCTTTCTTGACCAGACATTTCAACTTAGCCTTATATTTTTCTGTTGGATTGTATTTACATTTTTCATATGTTTCTAGGTCACCCATTAATCTATTAAGCTCTGCCAGATAATCTGATTTATTGAGAATCACCAACCCCCCCCCCCCCCTGTCTGCCCCACTAAAAACGATCTGTTTATTCTTCTCCAATAGTTTTATACCTTTATCAACTTCTCTTTTACGTCTACTGGGTTTAATTTCTAAATTATCTAAATCCTGTTGAACTAAAAATTAAAAAAAAATTTAAAACTTTGGACAAATGATTGCTGGTATTTTTAGGGTTAAAAATTGAATTATTCCTAAAATTAGTATGATCATAATAAGAGGGCTCTAGTTATAAAGGTGAACTATGTTTAATAAAATGTTTTTTGATAATTTTCTCATGAATTTTTGAAGGTCAATAAAAACATCGAATTTGTCAAGGTTTTTATCTGGGGCATATTTCAGGCCTAACTCTAAAACCTTTAGTTCACCTATTGTAAACGTGGCATCACTAAGATTAAACATCCCTTGCATTAGGTCTCTCGCTTTCTTTTTCCTTTTACCTCCTCTGCAACCTCTTGACTTTCTTTTCTTACTTCCTCCACATGAGGTCTGGGTGGTGCCATAGGGTACCAAGGTCTCCATTCCCCTCCTCCCCCCTCCTGGGGATGATGTCCTCTCCCTCGTCCCCTAAAGAAAGGGCCTCCTCTCCCCCTCTATGGGGGCCTCCATAACCCCTCCTCTGAATATCCCCTCTGTGGTTGTTATAACCTGGGTGACCTCTCTGTCCTCTGTTGGGAGGACCGCCTCTTGAATGAGATGGCATTCAAGATCGACCCCCCATCCTTTACCATCATCCTGTCTACCTGGATGGTGGTATTCCCTCTGGGATGAATAATATTCAGCTTGGTATAGGGTTTCTCCATACCAATTAGAGTCACCCTGTTGCCTACCACTTTTTTGATTGTGTTGTGGCCTAGGACCACTAGGATTTGGTTGGGGATTGGGTTGGGTAGGGGTGCAGAGAATGAGCTCTCTTTCCTCCATGGAGGCTCAAGAAGCCCCTTCAACTGGCTCAATAGTGTCATGCCGTTTATACCCCTTGTTAGCTTTATAATCGTTGGTGTCCATCATGTACTTTTTCATCTTTTTCTTTTGGGTGTCATTATCTATCTTACCCACAAACTCTTGGAGTAGTTTAATTTTCTGCTTATATTCAGCTGATCCTTCTAAAGGTGCTATTTTGGTTTTAACAGTATTAATACTAGCTTCTAAGATTTTCAATTTCTTTTCTTTCCTAGAGATCAAAAGCTCTAACAGTCTTTTTTCCCGTTAAATTGAAAAAATAAAACCACTCAACTTCCAACTCTTGATTGATCATACCATCATTAGGGGCTACATCCCATCTGAGCCTCCTAGGGGTGATGCCATCTTTTGTTCAAGGTGAAAAATGTGAAAACATCCCACCAAGTTCTGATCTGTTTATGCAAAGTACTTTGAGAACCTTGAAATCATGATTTAAATCTAAATTAGTATTACTGTGTGAAAAAAATTAATCTGCATCTATAACTCTATTTGTGACAAAATTAAATACTTCCATAGCTGCTGAGTGCACTCAAAAGAGAAAACAATAAAGGTATATATGTGTAAATATATTAACTTGCGCTAGAAGTGAATGAATAAATGTATAGTATTTGCAGCTGCTGTACACAAAGTGCTAACACTTGAACAAATGAAAATTAAAAAAAATTACAGCGCTCACAAAATAAATGAATTTAACATGTGACAACGTCCATATGAATTGTGCAAATGTGCTCCAAATGATAAAGTGCAATCGTGCTCTGAACTTCTAGGTGCATCACACACCCCTCCTGTGCAGAGGTGGGGGACTCGAGTCGCATGACTTGACTCGAGTCAGACTCGAGTCGGCTATTTGAGGACTTGCGACTTGCTTGACAAAATTAAACAAATGACTCGACTTGACTTTGACTTGACACTAATGACTTGTGACTTGACTTTGACTTGGGCCCTATGACTTGGCAAGTCATTACTACCACTAACCATTGCAGTGTAAAAGCCGCGCCTCCTTGTCTGTGATAGGCGGAACCGCGCCTCCTTGTCTGTGATAGGCGGAACACTCAATTTCACAGCAGGCAGTGTTCCGCCTATCACGGACATCCTCTCATCCTCGTCTGTGTTATGAGGATGAGCGGATAGCCGTGATAGGCGGAACACTGAATGCTGGGAAATAAATTGAGTGTTCCGCCTATCACAGACGATGAAGAGGCGCGATTTTGCAATACTGGGGTCTGGAAAGCGAAAGTGGACACGTGGAATGGCCGCCGGGACGCTGATGGGACGCCGCCGACCAGGTACACCGGCGCTGACAGTATACGGTCGGTGTTGTGCAAATTATTCATTTTATTTTTTTACAGCATTAAGTCCAAGGGGTCTGACTCATATAAAAAAAAAACATTGGCACTAATGAACTGACAATCGTAGGAAAGAAATACACATATTGGAGACAATAGGGGCCATTGTGAATAATTGCCCCTATTGTCTCCAATATGACTATTTCCTATGATTGTCAGTTCATTCATTGATTTACATTGATCCTATGTGAGGTCCTAATGTTTAGTAGTACTATATTTATGACCAGTTGCTGTAGGTGTGCAATTTGCTTATAACCAGCTATGGGGTTGTGCAATTAATGAGTTGGAAGCTGTCCGATAGATCAGTTTAAGTTTATATGGAGGTGCGCAATTATTAACCAGTTTATAACAAGCTGTGGGGGCATGCAATTAATTTGCTTATAATAATAATAAGCTATGGGGGTGTGCAATTCATTTATAACCAGATATAGGGTTGTGCAAATATTAATTTTGACTTGGGAGGTATGCAAGTGATCAGTTTAAAACCAGCTATGGGGTGTGTGCAATTAATCAGACAGTTTGACTTGGGAGGTGTGCAATGGATCCACTGGTTATTATTAACTGGCATTGCACAGCCCCATAGCTTGTTATAAACTATTCAATTGCACACCTCCCAGGTCAAACTGATCAATTGCACACCCCCATAGCGGATTATAAATTGATCAATTGCACACCCCCATAGCGGATTATAAAAAATTGGTCTATTGCACACCCCCATACTTGGTTATACACGGATCCATTGCACACCTCCCAACTGATTAATTGCACACACCCCATAGCTGGTTTTAAACTGATCACGAGGACCCCTGGCCCATTCTTAAAACAGCAGTGGTAAACTGGCCACCCTTGCCCTATTTAAATGGCAGCTTCTCAGAACGGCCCATTGTGCTTCCATTCCCACCAGTCTTTTTTTTGCCGGCCTGTGCCACCCCTTTGTCTGCCCAGCTGCTTTGCCATTACTGATCAGCAGCAGCTGGGGGAACAATGACAGTGGCAGGGTCCGGTGTGCCCCCCCTCCAGAGAGTCACAGACAGCCGGGGCAAAACTGGCACAGGAGACTGAAGTATTTGCCCGTCTGACTGCAGGCGTGATCTGCATGCCAGGCAGGGCTCGGTGAGAGAGTAGCTGGCAGAGGCTGGTGCTGAGAGTGTACTATAAGAACGGTAATGTATAGCAAACCCTAGACAACCAAATGGTGGGCAGTAATGTATAGCAACCCCTAGCAACTGAATGGTGAGTTCATTAATAATTGAACATGTTACTTGTTTGTTGCCTAAATACTAAAATTTACACTTACAACTGTATTTTTTTTTTTTTTTTTTTGGAAATGCCAGTAAAAACTTGCCTGTGCCAGCCCAGTACATTTTGGGTGTCACGTGTGGCTGTTCTGCCACAGAGGAAGAGAGAGATCTTGTGTCTAAGCTGAAACGCAGATCTCTCTTTTCTTCTAACACATCCATCCCTGCCACAGTTAGAAAGCACTCCCTAGGAGCATACCTAACCCCTTGATCACCCTAGTGTTAACCCCTCCCCTGCCAGTGTCATTTATACAGTAACAGTGCATTTTCTTTAGCACTAGTCACTGTATTGGATTGGTGTCACTGGTGCCAATAAATAGTTTTGTAAGTAAGCAACACCTTATTTTCTGGCAGTGCCCCTCCCGACACAGTATACTCTGGATCCGCCCCTGAGAGACCAACGCACAAGACAGCTATAATGGAGGGAGCGATTCCAAAAATAATTAAATTTGGATTTAAGGATTATGTTTTAGATGTTGGCGAAAAGAAGAGAACGGCGATGTGCAAGGTCTGCAGCTCAAAAATAAGAGACACGTCAACCACAACATCCAACTTCATCCGTCACTACAAAACCCACAAAGAAAGGTAGGTACAGTAACGTGTATGGGTGGGAGCAGAGTGTATTGTTGTTAAAATCAATAAATCACATAGCTAACTTTATTTTCCATCTCTCTTCTGTTTACTCTATAGATATGAAGAGTACATCCATACCAAAGGGACTTTTGATGCTAGCCAGCCTCAAATCTCACAATTCATCGCACAGGGGACTGTGCAGCTATACCACTGCAACCACCAGCAGCAGAAGGCAATTACAAACTCAATCCTGTCAGACCTCATTATAAACTGCAACATGCCACTATCCATCATTGAACATCAAAGCTTTCGTCGCTTTTTGTCAATAGTAGACAACAAGTACTCTCCAGTAAGTAGAAGAACAATTACTGGCAAGCTTGACAATCTGGTGGCAGATAGGCAAATGAAGCTGAAAAATGAACTCGCAGCAGTAGATCATCTGTCAGTGACTGTAGATATATGGTCAGACCGCAGGATGAGAGGCTTTCTTGGAGTCACAGTGCACTGGATCAACATTGAGGAAGACCGTGTTCAGTTGAAATCACAGTTGCTTGCGTGCAACCGCTTCAAAGGTCCCCATACAGGGGAAAGAATTTGTGAGGAATTTGAGCGTGTATGTGAAGAGTACAAGATTAAAAAAAAGGTAGACCACATCATCTGTGACAACGCTGCAAACATGAAAAAAGCATTCACTACATGTTTTCCAGGACAGGGAGAAGAAGACGATGACCTTGATGATTCGGACATTTGGAATGACTTGTCAATGGAAGAACAGGAGATGCTTGACAATTATTTGAGTGCAAAAACCCAGACTAGACTTCAATGTTTTGCACACACGCTTCAATTGGTAATAGGTGATGGACTTAAGGAGACTAAATTAGTCAATGCAGCTCTCGCCAAAGCTTCCAGGTTGAGCTCCTTGTTACATACAAGCACCTCTTTCAAGGAAAAATTTGAAGAGGAGTTTTGACAGCGTGGAATCCCTGCCGCTGTTACCACACGCTGGAATTCCACACTGAGGCAATTGAAATCAGTGGTCAGCTGTGACCAGGTGAAACTGACTAGAATTCTTGAAGATGGGGGACACAGAGAGACTGTATTCACAGCTAGAGAGTGGAATCAGATTAAGGAACTCGTGGATGTCCTTCAACCTTTTGGAGAAGCCACAGACCTCTCACAGGGAGAAAAAATTGTGACAATAAGTGCTGTTGTACCCTGTATCCTTTCTCTGAATCACCACTTGGAAAATCATAAAGAGAGCGTGCGCTACCTTGGTGGCTTGATCCGTAGCCTGCAAGAATCACTCAAAAGACGATTCGGAGGGATCTTTGTCAATGTGAGGATGGCAGATGAACACAATGATGTAGCAACCTTACCCTTCTCTGACCCTCTATACCTAAAAGCTGCTCTGCTGGATCCTTCATTTGGCACCATGTGGTTGACCCATGATGTTTTGGCTCCCGAAAATATCAAGGAGGCTGTGTCTGCGATGATAAAAAGTATGTTATGTTTTTGTAATAATCCAATGTAATGCCAGATTGTAGGCTATAAAAGAATGTCAGTATGTTGATATACTCTACTCAGAGGTCTTCAACCCTCTCCTCAGGGATCCCCAGACAGGCCGTGTTTTTGTTTTCACCCTAAAATAACACACCTGTTTCAATTAGTCAACTACTACACATTAAGCCTTTGATTAATCAAATCAGGTGTGTTATTTCATGAGGAAAAACTAAAATATGGCCTGTTTGGGGGACCCCAAGGAGAGGGTTGAAGACCTATGCACTAGATTGTCATGATCTGGTTGCTTTTGATATTTCAGTTGTGTTGTGACCATTTATGCTTGTGTTCTTCAGACTTGATTCTCAAAGAAGAGGACTGCAAGCCCACCCCACCAACCACCGATGAAGACGAGCAAATGCCAGTGGCAGAGCCAGAGAGTCAGTCTGGGCTGTTCTCAGCATACCACAAAAAACAAAAGAAAGATTCATGTTCTACTCCCCAAATTCAGCTGAACCAGTATTTAGACATTTGTGATGGACAGAGTTGCCTTCAGTTTTGGGCCATGAACAGGCACATGTTCCCCTCTTTGTTCAGGGTAGCGGTAAGAGTTATGTCAGTCCCTGCATCAAGCGCACCTGTTGAACGTGTGTTCAGCCATGGTGGGGTGATAATGCGACCCCATCGCTCACAACTGAGCGAGAAAGTACTATCAAATTTAATTTTTTGCAAATGCAATGCATTGTAACTTTAGCTGCCCATGCACCTATAGATTATCTGCAGATGTTCTATGGTTAGATGGAAAAAGTGGGAGATTCCTCCATCCACACAGTTTAGCGAACATAGAGAAATCTCATCTGTTGCCCTTTTTCCATCTAACCATAGAAAATCTGCAGATAATCTATAGGTGTATGGCAAGCTTTACAATGCTTTGCATTTGAAAAAAATTAAACAAACAGCAAAAAAAAAAACAATTTGTAAGTAAGTGGCTCATCACCATTCAAGTGTCTACATATATTTTATTAGTTTGAAGTTTAATGTTTCATGCATTGTAACTTAAGCTGGCCAATGGCCATACACCTATAGATTATCTGCAGATGTTCTATGGTTAGATGGAAAAAGTGGGAGATTCCTCCATCCACACAGTTTAGCGAACATAGAGAAATCTGTTGCCCTTTTTCCATCTAACCATAGAAAATCTGCAGATAATCTATAGGTGTATGGCCAGCTTTACAATGCATTGCATTTGCAAAAAATTTCACAAACAGCAAAAAAAAACTATTTGTAAGTGGCTCATCACCATTCAAGTGTCTAGATATACTTTATTATTTTGAAGTTTAATGTTGAAAATATTATTTTTAAAATAAAACCTTTCCTGAACAACACTGACTTTTAACTCATTTAAAGGTGGTAAATCAGTATTTTGACTTGATTTGTGACTTGACCAAAACAAATGACTTGACTTGACTTGCTTGACTTCTAGCAGGGACTCGACTTGACTTGCTTGCTTTTCGCCACAGTAACTTGGGACTTGCTTATGACTTGAAGGTTACGACTTG
>CM053026.1:467099564-467127967 GCA_028564925.1 Lithobates sylvaticus | reverse complement strand
AACTGTATGCCTTGACATCTTCATGGGATATTATTATAACACGCATCAAATCCTTTCAGGAGATGCAGGTTGTTTGATAAGAATACAGGATGGGACAAGCCGTTTCTTGACTAATATCTGTACATTTTTTTTATGCATTTTGAATGGGAAATATGCTGTAAACAAATAGATAGTCTGAAATTTTTTCTGGAAATGTGCAATATATCATTTAATTTCTACCTTTCTGCTTGTAATTTAAAGGGTTACATCACTATAGCAAATATAAAAAGAATATAGCATAAACATTTGCTATACATACCATATTGTAATTTGATATTAATAAAACTTAGCTGTCCATTTCCATCTGCAGTGCTGTCATTTTCTGTAATATTCAATGCAATATGGAAATCCTGAAGGGGTTCTGTACACCGGTGCCGTACAGAACACCAGCAAAAGTGTACTTTCTGCTTGTGTGGTTAGCTCACTGATTGTCCCAGAAGTCTGCGCTAATATTCAAGTCAGATTTTAGGCATCCTCTGCAACAGAAATGTCATTTTTGGAGATACTCCTTTAAAGTCTTAAAATGGTCGTAAAGGCAGAAGTTTTTTTTATCTTCATGCATTCTATGCATGAAGATAAAAAGTTCTATACCTTTTGGGTAACACGCTTAGGTAAGGCTAGGCTGCTGCCTGCCTTAGGAGCTTCACTAATGAAGCACCAAAAATTATGTGTAGGGGTGGGTGGCGCTGCCTATCACCTGGAGAGTGACCTCCAGTGATGACTTCCAGTTGAAAGTGCAAGTGCTAATCAGACTACTATGTGGTGCAAACTGAGATTAGATTACATGTGATATTATGTAACACTATATGTCCCCTTTGATACTACGGGGAGGGGGGGGGGGAATTGTTTGTTCAAATTGGTCTCAACAAACCCGTGTTAAAGTGCTCATACAAATGGTAACTTTACACCTACACACTTATATATAAAAGTGCATATAACATTTAAAAATCCATTAAGTGGTGAGAAAAAAAAAATGAAAATAAACTTAAACATCTTATAAGTTCATCAATGAATTAGTTAGATAAAGCCTTTTGTGCAAAACAATCATAAATTATATAAATTCAATCTGTTGTGTTAGTTGCATATGAGACAGTCCAAAGTGACTTGTGCAAATTCCTGTGTAAACAGCATGAGGTGACGTTCATGCTCCCCCTTCAATTCCCCACTCACCAGATTCTCATACCCCTGCAGGGGTTAACCGCATAAGGTGGGGATTCCTCCTTTTTTGATCCAACCATAGGATGTCCCAAACTTTTGTTCCTGCTGGGGATGAGCGATGGTGAATGTAGCTGATAGTTCCTGGATGGTCGCCTTCTCCGTGGCACTTCAGACCCATGGGGTATCCTCATGTGAATGGAAGAGACGGGTACTCATAGTGAAGTTCTGTAAAAAGTATCCAAATTTATTGTATAAGGTAAAACAAAAAAATAATAAAATACAGCCAGTGCAGCAAAGCCAGTTGCTGGAAAGATGTTTCCAATAAAAGAGTACAAAACGCAAACTGGAAGTGACGTGGGTGCGTATTAGGCATCGGATTACACGTTTCGTCATAGGACGTAGTCTGAGGTGCCACCACATCTTTCTGGTAACTGGCTTTGCTGCACTGGCTGTATTTTGTTATTTTTTGTTTTACCTTATACAATAAATTTGGATACTTTTCTCTTCCATTCATACGAGGATACCCCATGGGCCTAAGATTTAAGAGATTGTTGGAAAAGTTTTAATGTTTATTGTGTGACTATTTTATCTAAAATGGGGACTGATTTTTAAAATGGCTTCTAAGGACACGTTGCTTTAACTTGTTTTCTTTGTCTATTGTTTTTTCCAAATGTATTTGATATATGTTTTAAGGTTTTTATATAAAAATAATACAATAATATGTTTTTTTTAAAAAAGGAATAGTCTCATGAAACAGGCTTTCAAAACAAATTAACACTTATTATTTATAAATTGTTACAAATGTAATATTATTAAAGCAGCATCAAATGTAAATGTAAACATTAAAACAAAAATAAAAAAAATGCCTCTTTCTCAAACGGAAACACACACATGTATATGCAGTATATCATATATAAATAACATAAAATACAGAATGTATTAACTTTTTTTTAAGCCTTTTAGGAAAGTAACTTGCACTTTAATCACTTCAGCCCCGGAAGGATTTGCCCCCCTTTAATGACCAGGCCATTTTTTGTGATACGGCACTGTGTCGCTTTAACTGACAATAACCAACAATTTAAAAAAAAAAAAAATTGTTTTTTTTACTTTCTGCTATAATACATATAAAAAAAATATATATATATATAAAAAAACAAATTTATTCATCAGTTTAGGCCGATCTATATTCTTTGACATATTTTTGGTAAAAAGAAACGCAATAGGCATATATTGATTGATTTGTGCAAATGTTATAGCGTCTACAAACTATGGGATAGATTTAGGGACTTTTATTTATTTTTTATTGTTTTTACTGGTAAGTGACATTATTACATTGATCAGTGCTATAAAAATGCACTGATCAATGTATAAATTACACTGGCAGGGAAGGGTAGCATAAATATGGTATATATATATTTTTTAAATGTAATAACATGTGTGCAAAGTGGACGGGGCTTTAGGTTACATAATCTAACGTTGAATGCCCAATATCTCAAAAACCGAACAAACAGAAAGTTAGTTTTGTGATACAAATCAGCACAAACGCAGCACAAACAAATTGTATAATTGTTCTTAAAATGTAATAACATGTGGTGCAAAGTGGGAGAAGTTTCATCAACTATAATGCGTAATATCTCTGAAACCAAACCAGCACATATGTTTGTTTTTGCAGCACAAATCGGCACAGATGCAAAGTGGGCGTGGCTTGATGTTACATAATCTGAATTTGAATTCCAATATCTCAAAAACCAAACCGGCTGAAACATTCATTTTTGTGGCACAAAATAGTTTTTAAGCTTAACGACTGGCGGTCCCTCACCCTTGGTTGCATTCTATGCTTACGCAGTAAGCGCAAACTTTGCATGCGCACAAGTGAGTTGTCTCAATAGGCATACATCGGACATATTATAATGTTATAAATATATTAATCTGCAAAGAAAATAAACATTTTGGATGGTATGTTAAGCAACATTTAAAGCATGTGAACGATAATTTGTTCAATGTTCACTCTTACCTATAAATGGCATTGCATGGCTTTGTAGTGACTTGGAAAAATTCTTGTCACTGGTGGTGCTCTTTTGTCCTAATGTGCCTCAAACATATGGGAACTACCTTGTGCAGGCTTTCAAAGTTCCAAAAGACGTCAAACTCTTTAAAATATACAGCATCAAAACTCATGCGGTTGCACGTTTGGCAAATATATGCGTCCTGCAATTTCAGTCAAATGAAAAGATAATTTTTTTTAAGTAAATGTAACTCAATTATAATATGGAAATGCACATACCTTAAAAGTTTTGTCTAGATTACCCAATATTATACATTATTTTTGTAAATGTAAAAGGTGTGTTTTAAGAACCAATGAAAATTAGGTAAGGTACTTAAAATATCAAAGTAAATTAATTAACATTTATTTTTATGTTGAAAATTATAAGTTTTTTATGTTAAAATTACAAGCCAAGAGAATAATTTTTATCAGTGTACAAGGCCTGGCAACCTTTGCAGCTGTCGGCTTTTCAATGAACTACCACAAGAGCTGTGGAGCACCATGATAGTTCATTTTCTCTTCCTGTATCTGCTTGCACGTATTGGATGTATGGGATGTATGGGCACACAGATACACTGGCAGATTTGCTGGAGACCTGCATGGCTGGTGCCATGCTTTACAGGCTCAACAAAAAAAAGAATAAATAAATGCAGATTTTTTTACCTGCAAAAAAAAATGTGCATTTATTATTTTCTTCTAAACAGTGAACTTATGCTTTAAGGTCTATCCTTTAAAGTTTAACTAACGGCAAAACCTTTTTTTCATTTTGGATAGAGTAAGGGAGGGTTATAACCCCCCTCAGCTTATTTTTAGGATTTAGGATCAAACAGTCCTGGTGGGAAGCCTGGATTTCCAATCACTGGCACCATAAGTGATGGTGGTGAAGATTTTATTACCTTAGTTTTTAGAGCCTGGGCAATTTTATAGGTGGCTCCCAGAATGGGGTGGTCCTTCACTAGAGCTAAGCATGAGTTACCAAGCCAATATTCACTTTTTGTCAGGTCCTGTCCTGTTGAAGGTCTGCTCCTCCACTAGATGACACTCCTCTTAAAGCGGAGCTCCACCCTAAAGTGGAACTTCCGCTCATCAGATTCCTCCCCCCCCTCCGGTGCCACAATTGGAATACCTGAATTATACAGGTATCTGCACCCACTTCCGGGACAAGCTAGCCGCAGACCCCCCCCCCCCGTTGTGTTCTGGGAAACACACAGTTCCCAGGACACAACGGGGACCAGTGAAGACGCTCAGCGCGACTCGCACATGCGCAGTAGGGAAGCGGGCAGTGAAGCTGCAACGCTTCACTTCCTGATTCCCTGACAGAGGATGGCGGCGGGGGCAGCCGAGAGACAAGCGATTGCTCGTCATCTGCTGCCGACATCGCTGGACCCTGGAACAGGTAAGTGTCCATTTATTAAAAGTCAGCAGCTGCAGTATTTGTAGCTGCTGACTTTTAATATTTTTGTTTTAGGTGCAGCTCCTCTTTCAGTTCAGGCAGTCATGGCTGACCCACTAAAGGGAGACAAGATGCTGGGTACTTACATAGCGCAGACAATTTACACATCTATTTACATATATATTGTACATTCACATCAGTTCTTGCCCTCAAGGAGCTTACAATCTAAGCTCCCTAACTCACATACATTCATAGATGCCCAAACTAGGGCCAATTTAGACAGAAGCCAATTGCTAATTAACCTATTGTACCAGCATTACAAATGGGGGGAGGACAAAAAACATGGGACTTTATATAATGCCTGTATCCACTAATAAATAAGGTACATATATATCTTTTGTGTAAACCATAACTATATCCATTGGTAAGTATAGTACATATGTATCATTGGTATAACCATGAATAACAAAAAGTATATAAGAACAAATAGAAAATCCAGTATGGTGGCCTGAAACTATGTGAGAAGCCTCCCCGGGGGGGGGGGGGGGTATTTAAGCAGACCACCCACATTGGTCTTTGTCGGTTCCAGTGTGTGGTACTACACATCACTAAGCTGACTCTTCCAGCTCACCTCATGTTCAGCTGACTCTTCCAGCTCACCTCATGTTCGTGAGCATGTGCATTCGATTGCAGGTACGTTGTGGCTTCTCTGGTCGTGGTCTTCGTCAGTGGTTCCTGCTCACTGTTGCAGGTAGGATTCAAACCTTTTCGTGACATGTGCAATCTTGCGATTGGTTATGCTTCCTATCCTGCATCCATTTTGTTAAAAAACCTGCCACTGAGTTGTTGTCGCTCATGTCCCGACATCATTTGGCACAGGCGTAGTACGTTTGTAGGTTCTCCTGCCTTGTTTGTCATCCCATCTGCAAACATACGATTCTTTTGTAGAGCCGAGCCTCTGTCACCAAAGCCAAAGCCATGTCACAGGCCGACAGCAAAGACTTTGCATTTGCCCCTCCATCACCCTCTGCGGGTTCAGAAAGTGGTGGCACTCAACCTCCCAGAGCTTGGACCATCCCCAAGCTCACAGCAGAGCTGCGGTGCAGGGGTATTTGCTACCGTGCCACAGCCACAAAAGCTGAGCTTTTAGGCTGCTATCCCCACGGCCAGCGGCAGCCGAGCCTGGCACCCAGGCTTCTCCGTAGTCTATATCCTCGATCACTTAGCTCTAAAAAAAAGATAAAAAAAATAAAAATAAATAAAAGAATCGGGACTTGCAACTACACTCACTGTAAGCTCCTTCATGTTTGCCGCGCATGCCATAAAGCACATCCCAAAGTCACGGACGGCATTAAGCAGCTAACAACATCATGACTAGGCCACATGCATGTTGGGTGGCTCGGGTTCTACCTATTCTCCCACCTGACTCCCTCGCTGGCCGCCTTCCTCATGCAGGGATGCACCTCAGGATTCCACACCGGCCTCATGACGCTGCCCCACATGACCGCAAGAATCTACTCTCAGCTGCCACTGACAAGGCAACCAAACTGGACCAGCGGTACATGATTGCCCCTTTTCCAAGTCACCTTTCACCGTCTGGAGAGTCAGCCCTATTGGACTTGCCGAGGGCATGTATTCTAATAAAATTTGTTAGTGTATGATTTGTCCGCGAATGCCCGGCCGCCCGCGAATGCCTGGCACAGTCCATCACGTTCTTGGGTGTCATGCTCGACGCACTGTCCATGCAGGTCAGCCTGCCTCCCGACAAGTTGACACGCATCAGGTCGGTCGTTCACACCTTTAACCTTACTCTTGTCTCTTGTACCAAGAGACACTTACAATCCTTGCTGGGCATGCTCGATTTCGCCATGAGGATCATCCCTCAGGGGCGGTCCTTCATCTCACACCTCTTAGTTTCCTCTCACAGGCACAAGATCCCAACCAAATTCCTAGGCTAGACACAGCAGCAATAGCAGATTTGTCAATGTAGGATGAATTTCTCACGAACAGGAATGGCATATCAATGTTCATTCCGTCAGCATCCTCTTCGTCATCTCGGGTAGCCACGGACGCCGCAGCCTCTACAGGCTTTGCATACATTTTTGGCCATCATTGCTTGCAGGTGAGCAGGTGAGCGGCGTGCTGACGTCACCTCCATACCCCGTCCTTCCAGGAAGCGACGGGCAGCGAGAGAGAGAGAGCCGGCCGGCTCGAGATTGCTTTTAACACTTGCCTATTGACTGCATACCAAATGTAAGTGCGATATGGTTTTTATATATGAATAAAAATTTTAAGCAGCAGTATTGCGCTATGGATACTCGTTTGTTTTACATGTAAACGTGTGTGGAAGAGAGCAAGGATCACCCAGACAGGATCTATAAGTGTACCCATATACTGTGAGAGATACTTGGAAGACCCTGGATAGAGACCCGGGCAGGGGATATGCCACAGGCCCTTTTGATCTCTCTAACACAGGGATCAAAGCAGCTGGTAAGCGGCAGTTTTTTTATCTGGTGGAGGATCCTTCTCTTCTTTTCAATCACTCCTTTCCGAGGGTGTCAAGTATAGGAACATCACGAGAACTCTAGCAACAGGATTACAATACCCTGTGTGGACTTTCTTGCATGATATTTCATTGTTATTTATTTTTTAATTTTCTTTATTATCATTATTTAATAATTTTTTATCACACAAAATTTAGAAGAAAATTTCTTAGATGTTATTGCATGTGGTTTTGTTTACGGTCACATGTTTACAAGCACTGTAATTGTTTAGTATTTGGGTGGTGCAATTTGAATAGAGGCTGTTTGGGCCAATCAGATTGCATCTACGCACGAGTTATTGGTTCAAGGTAGAACCAATTTTCACTAAATTTCTTTTCACGATTGGTTTTCAATGTATGTAAATTTCCAGCGCAGCTATCCTTTTGCATTTGTACTTTGTGTGTGTATCTCACCTCAAGTTGCGGCAGGAAATTTAGTTCATTTCATTTTTTATTTTATTTATGGGATTAGTTTTTTGTGTATACACACATTAATTGGGTAGCACGTTCAGACTATCTACTTATTTTATGAGCCAGACAGCGCTGTTACTCCAACATACAGATTTTAGACACTGCATCTATATCCCAGGCAAGTGCAAAGACTCAGCTGACGCACTATCCCGCTTTAACTTCTCATGGGAACCTGGAACCGACCCAACCAAATCTCTTATCCCACCTTGGTCCCAGCTGACACTTGATTAAAGCAACACCTATGTGATCTGTGACCTGTAAATCAGTCATTATCCCGCAACACCCTGTAGGCCTATCGTACAGCCTGGAATTCCTATGGCAGGTTCCTAGCCCCAAACCCCTGGGCAGTGTTGGGAGCATATCATACTGTCACACGCAGCTGGCTCTATCACATTATAACATCAGACTCTACTTAGCTGGCATCCAGCATTTCGTCTCCTTACAGGACCCTACCAAGCTATCTTTGTTCTCTGCCCCCGAAGTCAAAACCATCCTACGCGGTATCCAAAGGCAGCAACCCCAAAACTAGTAGCATGGCGCACTAGCGCCATCTTAAGAGACATGTCTACCATCCTGTCACGTTCTCCCTTTGGGTTAATGCCCAGCCTGGTTCTCCAAGCAGCCATGTACCTGGCCTTTTATGGATTCTAACGTCTGAGTGAGTTCACCGTCACCGGCCCTGATTGCCAGGTACTACGCAGACGCCATCTGACACGCCATCAGAATTACGTCATTCTGCACCTTCTGTGTCCAAAACCGCAACAGTCCGGTCCCAGGCTAGAAATCAAGCTATTCCAGACTCACAGTGCCTAGTGCCCTGTGGCCATTCTAGACCGGTCGTTATCTCATCTGCCTGACCTGTCGAAGTCTAGCTCATTGCTACCTTCCCTTACCAACCCTCTGAGTGGTAGCCAGTTCACCAGACACATTAGGATCCTCTAGCTTAACTTAGACCTTGACCCCGGCCAATAATCTGGATATTCCTTCTGGATCGGAGCAGCATCAGCAGCATCACAACATGGGGTACCGAACCATGTCATCAAGAGAATGGGCAAGTGGAATGGCAATTCTGCTTGCTTTGCCTGATACATTCTGAATCTGCAAGCAGAAACGTTGCAAGCCTTCAGCAAGCTTACCCAGTAGTACGTTATCAGCTCAAATAAATAATTACCTCCCTAACCAAGTGTTTTGCCCTCTTCTTTTGGCATACCGTCCAGCAGACCAGGGCACACTTCAGGTCTAATTTATATTGTTAGTCTTGTGAAGTGTTTATGTGGTTCATATCTCTCCCGGACATAGGGCTCCGACCATAAATAGGAAGGCAAGTATGGTGGCCTAAAATTAAGGGAGGAGCCCGGGGGGTATTAAAGCAGACCACCCACACTGGTCTTTGTCGGTTTCAGTGCACGGTACCCACCCACCCATTCCCTTGTTTATGTGGTTCAAATCTCTCCCGGACATATGGCTCCGACCATAAATGTTTATTGTAATAGTACATTCCAGCCAAAATATGGTACAGAATTAAAAAACATAGGTCAGATAATTGCACACAGCAGCATGACATGGGAAGCATAGCATTCATAAAATGTGTACAAAATTCACTTCCTCAGGAGTGGGTGCAAGCCGTATATTGATCAGTTAAAACTGTACAAATATAGTGTGAATAGCCAAGGGTGGACTATGAACATCCCGTCCGGGAACTGAGGGGGCTATATCTATGTGGATCAGATGGTAGACAGCAGGCTGAAATGGGGGGGGGGGGGTCCTAGATGGCCCATAGAAGGTTTTTGTATACTTGCCAGTAATCATAGTCTGTAGTATAAACAGTGGTCAGGAGACTAACTATTATGATTACTGGCAAGTTTACAAGAACCTTGGCAGTGTACAGTTTTAAATCCAAAGAGTATCAGAAACACAAATATATTACTGATCCAAGCGTTCAAAATGGGAAAAGAAAATTGTCAATGCACTATAGCTGCTGTTATAAAAATAAATCAATCTAAAAAACGCAAAGATAAAATATAAATAAAATACCTTGGCATTAACAGCACTTAAAATACATCTGACCACAGATGTTAAAGTGCGAAAAGTGACAAATATGCCATACATGAACCACACAATTATATAAAATGTATATTATATAATATATTAAAGTCCCAATAAGGAGTCCATAAAGTGAATATAGTGCTCTGTGATCCCTCAGAAACGTAGGATTACTTCACAGGCTATACACCATCACCACAAGAAGAAACCTTGTGCTCGAAGTGATCCCCTTTAGTAATGCACTTACCCCAAAAGGGTTAAAACTGAGCCTTTAAAATCCCTGAAAAGAGAACTGCATATGTCGCTAACATGGACTGGAATCCTCCCAAACATAGTAATCCTAACGTGGAATAACCCAGAATCTGCTTTGTATTACAAGCTGAAATCCTGTTCTTGGATGAACCACGATTATGGCTAAGGATTGCTCACCACAGCGGTCATGCAAAAAAAGAAGGGGCATTCTCATACACACAATGTACGGACTTTTGCCGGCGGACCTAAGTCCAGCGGACAATCCGCTGGACTTTCCGGCTAGGTCCGCTGGACTTTCCGGCTAGGTCCGCTGGACTTTCCGAGGGTGTGGACTTGCCCACACACGCACGGACTTCTCCAGCGGATAATCCGCCGGCCAAAAGTCCGCGGGACTTTTGAAAATGAACGGACTTGCCCACACACGGAGCAGTCCGTTCATTTCGAACGTAACTTCAGGTTACGTAGCTAGCGTAGGCAGTAAATGCCGCCGCGCTAGCTCCGCAAGCTGGCATGGATTTAAAGGGAATCCCCACGCCGAAAAAACGGCGTGGGGGTTCCCCCCAAATCCATGTCAGACCCTCATCCGAGCACGCAGCCTGGCAGGCCAGGAAAGGGGTGGGGACGAACGAGCGCCCCCCCCCCCTGAGCCGTACCAGGCCGCGTGCCCTCAACATGGGGGGTGCCCTGGGGAAAGGGGGGCCGTGCGGCCCCCCCCCACCCCAAAGCACCTTGTCCCCATGTTGATGAGGACAAGGGCCTCTTCCCGACAACCCTGGCCGTTGGTTGTCGGGGTCTGCGGGCGGGGGCTTATCGGAATCTGGGAACCCCCTTTAATAAGGGGGCCCCCAGATACCGGCCCCCCACCCTATGTGAATGAGTATGGGGTACGATGTACCCCTACCCATTCACCTAAGGTGTAAAATGTAAAGTAAAAAAAAAACACCCACACTTTTGAAAAAATAGTTTATTGCACTGCTCCGGGGGTCTTCTTCCGTCTTGGGGGTCTTCTCGCCGGACTCCCCCGCCATTTACCAAGCTCTTTTACCGAGCGAGGGGAGTCCGGCTACCTTCTTCGTCGTCGCCGCCGTCTGGGGGTCTCGATCCGCCTTCGGGGGTCTTCTTCCGTCTTGGGGGTCTTCTCGCCGGACTCCTCCCCTCTCTTCTGCTCTTTTACCTAGCTCTTTCACGAGGGGAGGTGTCCGGCTACCTTCTTCGTCGTCGCCGCCGTCGTCTGGGGGTCTCGATCCGCCTTCGGGGGTCTTCCGGGGGTCTCTTCTGTTCTTGCGGCGGTCGTCGTCTTCCGCGCCGCCGGCGCCTTCTTCTTCTTCTTGTCCTCCTTCTTGTCCTTCTTGTTCTTCTTCTTCTTCCGATGTTGACCCGACGCTCTCTCTGCCCGGAATGCCTGTGCCGCTCTGAGCTCGGACTTATATAGGGACATGGGCGACAGGGTCACATGTTCATGTCACATGGTGACCCCGCCCCCTTGCGATGTCACAGTCCCAGCATCCTCCGGGACTGTGACAACACAAGGGGGCGGGGTCACCATGTGACATGTGCATGTGACCCTGTCGCCCATGTCCCTATATAAGTCCGAGCTCAGAGCGGCACAGGCATTCCGGGCAGAGAGAGCGTCGGGTCAACATCGGAAGAAGAAGAAGAACAAGAAGGACAAGAAGGAGGACAAGAAGAAGAAGAAGGCGCCGGCGGCGCGGAAGACGACGACCGCCGCAAGAACAGAAGAGACCCCCGGAAGACCCCCGAAGGCGGATCGAGACCCCCAGACGACGGCGGCGACGACGAAGAAGGTAGCCGGACACCTCCCCTCGTGAAAGAGCTAGGTAAAAGAGCAGAAGAGAGGGGAGGAGTCCGGCGAGAAGACCCCCAAGACGGAAGAAGACCCCCGAAGGCGGATCGAGACCCCCAGACGGCGGCGACGACGAAGAAGGTAGCCGGACTCCCCTCGCTCGGTAAAAGAGCTTGGTAAATGGCGGGGGAGTCCGGCGAGAAGACCCCCAAGACGGAAGAAGACCCCCGGAGCAGTGCAATAAACTATTTTTTCAAAAGTGTGGGTGTTTTTTTTTACTTTACATTTTACACCTTAGGTGAATGGGTAGGGGTACATCGTACCCCATACTCATTCACATAGGGTGGGGGGCCGGTATCTGGGGGCCCCCTTATTAAAGGGGGTTCCCAGATTCCGATAAGCCCCCGCCCGCAGACCCCGACAACCAACGGCCAGGGTTGTCGGGAAGAGGCCCTTGTCCTCATCAACATGGGGACAAGGTGCTTTGGGGTGGGGGGGGGGCCGCACGGCCCCCCTTTCCCCAGGGCACCCCCCATGTTGAGGGCACGCGGCCTGGTACGGCTCAGGAGGGGGGGGGCGCTCGTTCGTCCCCACCCCTTTCCTGGCCTGCCAGGCTGCGTGCTCGGATGAGGGTCTGACATGGATTTGGGGGGAACCCTCACGCCGTTTTTTCGGCGTGGGGATTCCCTTTAAATCCATGCCAGGTCACGGAGCTAGCGCGGCGGCAGTAACTGCCTACGCTAGCTACGTAACCTGAAGTCACGTGCTAAATGAACGGACTTGCCGATGAGCGGCAAGTCCGTTCATTTCAAAAGTCCCGCGGACTTGCCCACTAACGGCGGGATTGTCCGCTGGACTTCCAAGTCCAGCGGATAATTTGAAAACAAAACCTGAAACTTTAGTCCGCCGTACTTTGGCGCCAAAAAGTCCGCCGGCGCCCACACACGAGGGGATTATCCTCTGGACTTCAGTCCAGAGGATAATCCCGCGGGATTGTCCCTTCGTGTGTACGCGGCCTTATTGGGACTTTAATATATTATATAATATATATTTTATATAATTGTGTGGTTCATGTATGGCATATTTGTCACTTTTCGCACTTTAAACATCTGTGGTCAGATGTATTTTAAGCGCTGTTAATGCCAGGGTATTTTATTTATATTTTATCTTTGCATTTTTTAGAGTGTACAGTTTTAACTGATCAATATACGTCTTGCCTCCCACTTCTGAGGAAGTGATTTTTTTTTCACGTAACGCGTAGAGCATTAGGATGCAATCCTGACTGTTTTTATTATGGAATTATCCAACTACCAACCATTATTGATCATCAATTCTAATATGTTTAACAGTTA
This sequence comes from Lithobates sylvaticus, assembly GCA_028564925.1. Classification (NCBI taxonomy): domain Eukaryota; kingdom Metazoa; phylum Chordata; class Amphibia; order Anura; family Ranidae; genus Lithobates; species Lithobates sylvaticus. The sequence goes on along the minus strand of CM053026.1, from coordinate 467,114,869 downwards.
CCCCTATTTTGGTATTTTGTGTCTGTATAGTTTTTACTGGTACACATTTTATGAATGCTATGATTCCCATTTGATGCTGCTGTGTGCAATTATCTGGCCTATGTTTTTTTTAATTCTGTACCATTTTTTGGCTGGAATGTACTATTACAATAAACATTTGTCCTTTTATACCTTTTGTTATTCATGGTTATACCAATGATACATTTGTACTATACTTACCAAGGGATATATTTATCATTTACACAAAAGATATATATGTACCTTATTTATTAGTGGACACACGCCTCATATAAAGTCCCATGTTTGCCCCCCCCCCCCTTCATTTGTATTGCATATAGGGATGGAGGCATACTACCATATTGCCTCATATAAAGTCCCAACTTTTCTTTCCCCCTTCATTGCTACTGTACCAGCATGTCTTTGGAGTGTGGAAGGAATTTGAAGTGCTCAGAGAAAACCCACACAGGCACATGGAGAACATGCAAACTCCAGGCAGGTAGTGCTGTGTTTGGTATTCAAACCAACAATCCCTAGTGCTGCCGGGCAGAAATGGTCAGCACATTAACTCCTTCAGTACCCTGAGCAGAGTTGTTGGCATGTTCAGTTAGCTTGTCTGTCACTAGATGGTTCTGTTCCCAATACAGTATAGTGAATGGAAAGTGGTGATTGGGTGTTAGGCCTCTTTTAGAGAAAACCTTCCTCTAGTGATGTAATGGATGGAGTTAATGCCATATAAGTGCCATGATGGGAGGAGCCTTGTGAGACAGGGCATGAGATTCAAACACCCCAGAGCTGCTAGGATGTAATTGGCTACTGAACTATGGGCCTTCTATAGGGCTGAAACCCCAGGAAAGGTGGTACAATGCTAGATAGGAACAGCTGTAGTTGCCCTGGCTCTTTTTATGGTTTTCTGTGGGATGTTAGCAAGGTGCAAAAAGCCTTTTAGACCAGTCCTCTGATGTGAGTTCTGGTGACACCTGATATTGAGTTGGCCATGTTGAGCAGAGATATGGAAGGGACATTAGGAGAGACTAGTATACTAATGAGGGCAACTTGATTCTACTTGGTGAAGGAAACTGAATGCTGTGGAATTGATATACTTGGGGGAAGTGGTCCCAACAATGTAGTGCCCCCAAGGATGGGAGGTGCCAAGGGAAGATGGCTTACAAACTTTAGTGCTAACATTCTGTGCCTGAATGACAACTACAGAATGTCTACTCCTGTGTATAGGGCCCCATGCCAAAGAATTCTGATAGTGTGTCAACGTGTCACTGAAATTCTGGATAGTTAAAGTAAAGTGCGGAAAATGCATTTTGTGTGTGGACATTCCTTTATACCTAAATATTAAGGCCTATGTCTGAAAATGAGTGCAGGCCTACGGTCAGGAGTGTAACGTAATATGGCAAAGGGTTCCATCTACAGCAGGTAGGTAGCTGTGCTATCCAAGAAGAAGTGGGGCAGGGACTTGCACAGTTTGGTGCCAGCCCCTAGCTAATCGTGAGCCCCCTTACAGGGTTGCACAGTAATGATCGTTGAATTATGAAAGGGAAAGGGCCACGTATTGGGTCAGATAAGTTGAACTGTGCGGTGAGGGTATCCTTTAAAGGAAAACTTATAACAAGTTGTTCTTCAAGTTTAGAAATCACAAACAACCAGTACTGCTATGATTTTAGTAGTGCTGAATTAGTCTGGAGTCATGCTTGCCAAAAGCATTCCTGATCTTGCAGTAAGTATTATAGCTTGGAATGTGTAGTCTGGGAAGTATAATTCAAAAGGGTATACAAAATATGAGCACTCTCCAAAGCCATGACTTAAATAAACAATCTTCGGGGGGATTTGACACTTTTTGGTTGACTTTTTTGAAATATAGGTTTTATACTTCTTGAATTTTTAGTGTTGGTCTGCTGTAGTATATAAACAGTATACATTGGTTATATGTATTTTATGTCTACTGTAGATGTCTTTAGATTTTAGCATGTTGTCTGTTAAAGTGGACGTAAACCTGATTTATGAAATTTGACCTAAGCCCATATATGTGTAGTGTTTACTTATCTCTCTCCAAAGCCCAGAGTCCTGTGTCTTTCTGCTGCTCTGTTCTTCTGTTATCAGCATGATAACTTCTGACAAATTCTCCAAATACCCAGATAAAACCAGTCTGAAATTTGTGTCGGGATGAGCGCTATAAATAGATTAACAGAGAGCTGGTCTATTCATGTGGAGTGGGGGTGTGTGCTTAACCACTTCAGCCCCGGACCATTTGGCAGCCAACAGGACCAGAGGTCTTTTTTCAATTTCGCACTGCACTGCTTTAACTGGTAATTGCGCGGTCATGCAATGTTGTAACCAAACGAAATTTGCGTCCTTTTCTTCCCACAAATAGAGCTTTCTTTTGATGGTATTTGATTGCCTCTGTGATTTTTATTTTTTGCGCTATAAACGGAAAAAGACCGCAAATTTTGAAAAAAAAAGATATTTTCTACTTTTTGTTATAAGAAAAATCCAATAAACTCAATTTTAGTCAAACATTTGGGCCAAAATGTATTCAGCCACATGTCATTAGTAAAAAAAAATGCCAATAAGCGTATATTTATTGGTTTGCGCAAAAGTTATAGCGTCTACAAACTAGAGTACATTTTCTGGAATTTACACCGCTTTTAATTTATGACTGCCTATCTCATTTCTTGAGGTGCTAAAATGGCAGGGAAGTACAAAACCCCCCCAAATGACCCCATTTTGGAAAGTAGACACCCCAAGCTATTTGCTGAGAGGCATGTTGAGCCCATTGAATATTTTTTTTTTTTAGTCCCAAGGGATTGAATAAAGACAAAAAAAAAAAAAAAATTTTTTTTTTAAAAGTTGTCACTAAATGATATATTGCTCACACATGCCATGGTTATATGTGGAGATGCACCCCAAAATACATTTTGCTGCTTCTCCCGAGTATGGGGATACCACATGTGTGGGACTTTTTGGGAGCCTAGCCGCGCACGGGGCCCCGAAACCCAATCAACGCCTTCAGGGTTTCTAAGGGTGCAAATTTTTGATTTCACTCCTCACTACCTATCACAGTTTTGAAGGCCATAAAATGCCAAAATAGCACAAAACCCCCCCAAATGACCCCATTTTGGAAAGTAGACACCCCAAGCTATTTGCTGAGAGGCATGTTGAGTACATGGAATATTTTATATTTTGCCACAAGTTGAGGGAATATTACAAACTTTTTTTTTTTTGCCCAAAGTTGTCACTAAATGATATATTGCCCACACATGCCATGGGCATATGTGGAATTACACCCCAAAATACATTCTGCTGCTTCTCCTGAGTACGGGTATACCACATGTGTGGGACTTTTTGGGAGCCTATCCGCATACGGGACCCCGAAAACCAAGCCCCGCCTTCAGGATTTCTAAGGGCATAAATTTTTGATTTCACTCCTCACTACCTATCACTACCTATCACAGTTTTGAAGGCCATAAAATGCCAAGATGGCACAAAACCCCCCCAAATGACCCCATTTTGGAAAGTAGACACCCCAAGCTATTTGCTGAGAGGCATGTTGAGCCCATTGAATATTTTTTTTTTTTAGTCCCAAGTGATTGACTAAAGACAAAAAAAAAAAAAAAAAAAAAAAAATGTATTCAAAAAGTTGTCACTAAATGATATATTGCTCACACATGCCATGGTTATATGTGGAATTGCACCCCAAAATACATTTTGCCACTTCTCCTGAGTACGGGGATACCACATGTGTGGGACTTTTTGGGAGCCTAGCCGCGTACGGGGCCCCGAAACCCAAGCACCACCTTCAGCATTTCTAAGGGTGTAAATTTTTGATTTCACTCCTCACTACCTATCACAGTTTCGAAGGCCATAAAATGCCAAAATTGCACAAAACCCCCCCAAATGACCCCATTTTGGAAAGTAGACACCCCAAGCTATTTGCTGAGAGGCATGTTGAGTACATGGAATATTTTATATTTTGCCACAAGTTGCGGGAATATTACAAACTTTTTTTTTTTTTTTTTGCCCAAAGTTGTCACTAAATGATATATTGCCCACACATGCCATGGGCATATGTGGAATTACACCCCAAAATACATTCTGCTGCTTCTCCTGAGTACGGGGATACCACATGTGTGGGACTTTTTGGGAGCCTATCCGCATACGGGACCCCGAAAACCAAGCACCGCTTTCAGGATTTCTAAGGGCATAAATTTTTGATTTCACTCCTCACTACCTATCACTACCTATCACAGTTTTGAAGACCATAAAATGCCAAGATGGCACAAAACCCCCCCAAATGACCCCATTTTGGAAAGTAGACACCCCAAGCTATTGCTGAGAGGCATGTTGAGCCCGTTGAATATTTTTTTTTTTTAGTCCCAAGTGATTGAATAAAGACAAAAAAAAAAAATAAAAAAAAATTTTCAAAAAGTTGTCACTAAATGATATATTGCTCACACATGCCATGGTTATATGTGGAATTGCACCCCAAAATACATTTTGCTGCTTCTCCTGAGTATGGGGATACCACATGTGTGGGACTTTTTGGGAGCCTAGCCGCGTACGGGGCCCCGAAACCCAAGCACCGCCTTCAGGATTTCTAAGGGTGCAAATTTTTGATTTCACTCCTCACTACCTATCACAGTTTCGAAGGCCATAAAATGCCAAAATAGCACAAAACCCCCCCAAATGACCCCATTTTGGAAAGTAGACACCCCAAGCTATTTGTTGAGAGGCATGGTGAGTATTTTACAGCTCTCATGTGTTTTTGAAAATGAAGAAAGTAAAGAAAAAAAAAAAATTTTTTTTTTTTTTTCAATTTTAAAAACATTGTGACAAAAAGCGAGATCTCCAAAATACTCACCATACCTCTCAGCAAATAGCTTGGGGTGTCTACTTTCCAAAATGGGGTCATTTGGGGGTGGTTTGTGCCATCTGGGCATTCCATGGCCTCCGAAACTGTGATTGGCAGTGAGGAGTGAAATAAAAAAATTACACCCTTAGAAAGCCTGAAAGCGGTGCTTGGATTTTGGGGTCCCGTACGCGGCTAGGCTCCCAAAAAGTCCCACACATGTGGTATCCCCGTACTCAGGAGAAGCAACAGAATGTATTTTGGGGTGTATCTCCACATATGCCCATGGCATGTTTGAGCAATATATCATTTAGTGACAAGTTTTTGTAAAAAAAAATATTATTTTTTTTTTTTTTTTCATTATTCAATCTCTTGGGACCAAAAAAAAAAATATTTAATGGGCTCAACATTGCTCTCAGCAAATAGCTTGGGGTGTCTACTTTCCAAAATGGGGTCATTTGGGGGGGGGTTTGAACTGTCCTGGCATTTTATGCACAACATTTAGAAGCCTATGTCACACGTCACCCACTCTTCTAACCACTTGAAGATAAAGCCCTTTCTGACACTTTTTGTTTACATGAAAACATATTTTTTTTTTTTGCAAGAAAATTACGTTGAACCCCCAAACACTATATATATTGTTAAAGCAAAGGCCCTACAGATTAAAATGGTGGGTGTTGCATTTTTTTTTTCCACACAGTATTTGCGCAGCGATTTTTCAAACGCATTTTTTGTGGAAAAAATACACTTTTTTTTATTTTAATGCACTTAAACACACTATATTGCTCAAATTTTTGATGAAATAAAAAATATGATCTTAGGCCGAGTACATGGATACCAAACACGACATGCTTTAAAATTGCGCACAAACACGCAGTGGCGACAAACTACATACATTTTTAAAAGCCTTTAAAAGCCTTTACAGGTTACCACATTAGATTCACGGAGGAGGTCTACTGCTAAAATTACTGCCCTCGATCTGACCTTCGCGGTGATACCTCACATGCATGGTGCAATTGCTGTTTACATATGACGCCAGACCAACGCTTGTGTTCGCCTTTGCGCAAAAGAAGGGGGGGCAGGGGTGCTTTTTTTTTTTTTTTTTTAGTTTTTGTTTTTATTTAGCTTTTTTATTTTATTTTTAAACTGTTCCTTCCATTTTTTTTTTCTTAGTTGTCATTTTTATTGTTATCGCAGGGAATGTAAATATCCCCTATGATAGCAATAGGCAGTGACAGGTACTCTTTTTTTGAAAAAATTGGGGTCTATTAGACCCTAGATCTTTCCTCTGCCCTCAAAGCATCTGACCACACCAAGATCGGTGTGATAAAATGCTTTCCCAATTTCCCAATGGCGCGGTGGGTATGCCCACCATTAGAATACCTCCCTTCATCCACCCACTTCTAATGATGGGCATACATGCACCATTTATATATGCCGAAGCATGGGGGCATCCTCCCGCAAAAAAAGTTATGCCACGTACACATGGTCGGACTTTTTTCGACCGTATGTACGTGGCATTAGGAGCAAAATCGCTCCTCCGCCCTCTGCTGCCCCCATGCTTCGGCATATATGCTCTTTTTTTTAACTGTGGTGGTGAAATCACCTCCTACAGCATTGGAGTCGCGGCTTTATGTATCGTGGGAGCAAACGCTGTTGCTGTCAAGATAAATAAATCCACGCTGCAACTGAATGGCGTACCTGCTAAGCAAATAATGGTTAACATTAAAACAAAGTAACATTACAGTATAACAGTAAGACCTTACCATACCATACCTGCAAAGCAAATACCAAAAAAAAAACATAGTAAAAAATAAAACATTTTGTTAACGCAACCGGTGCCTAAAATATATATATGCCGAAGCATGGGGGCATCCTCCCGCAAAAAAGTTATGCCACGTACACATGGTCGGACTTTTTTCGACCGTATGTACGTGGCATTAGGAGCAAAATCGCTCCTCCGCCCTCTGCTGCCCCCATGCTTCGGCATATATGCTCTTTTTTTTAACTGTGGTGGTGAAATCACCTCCTACAGCGTTGGAGTCGCGGCTTTATGTATCGTGGGAGCAAACGCTGTTGCTGTCAAGATAAATAAATCCACGCTGCAACTGAATGGCGTACCTGCTAAGCAAATAATGGTTAACATTAAAACAAAGTAACATTAGAGTATAACAGTAAGACCTTACCATACCATACCTGCAAAGCAAATACCAAAAAAAAAACATAGTAAAAAATAAAACATTTTGTTAACGCAACCGGTGCCTAAAATATATATATGCCGAAGCATGGGGGCATCCTCCCGCAAAAAAGTTATGCCACGTACACATGGTCGGACTTTTTTCGACCGTATGTACGTGGCATTAGGAGCAAAATCGCTCCTCCGCCCTCTGCTGCCCCCATGCTTCGGCATATATGCTCTTTTTTTTAACTGTGGTGGTGAAATCACCTCCTACAGTGTTGGAGTCGCGGCTTTATGTATCGTGGGAGCAAACGCTGTTGCTGTCAAGATAAATAAATCCGCGCTGCAACTGAATGGCGCACCTGAAAACAAAAAAATGGTTAACAATAAAACATACCTGAAAAGCAAGCATGATAAAACATAATAAAACATTGCAGAATAGAATAGAGTAAAAAAAGGAACAATAGAGAGAGAACAATAAAACGACAACTATTTTTGTTTTTTAATTTTATATTTTTTTTGGGGTTTTTTTTTTTTTTGTTCTTTTTATTTTTTTTTTTTTTTTTTTTTACACTTTTTTTTTTAAACTATAACTATAATTTTAACTGTAACGGTCGGGTCTCAAAATGCGATGGCATTCTTGAGACCCTGTAACTATAATTTTAACTGCAACGGTCGGGTCTCAAAATGCGATGGCATTCTTGAGACCCTGTGAAAGTGTATCCTAGCCTGTGAAATGCTGTACCCTACGCTAAAACCTCACTAGTTCGTGGTAGCGTTCAAAGCATTCACCAACGCAGAGACCAGGATTGTCAGGACAGCGTGGACAATAATAACGGGTGTCACGCCTAAATCCGCGCTTGCTACAGACACGACATCTTCTTTGGGGGGCTCGTTGGGTAGGGGTACTCTGGAGGACATGAGGATAATGCCTCTCATGCAGCCGGCTTACTGCATTTGGTAGGGGATGTTGAGGTGTGGAATCGCCTGGATACAGGAGTTCCATGACAACCGCTCCCTGGAATTCAAGGAAGGGTAACGTCCCGCCTGAAGCTCCGTATAGCACATGAGCATTCAGCAAAGCCAATTGGAATAAATAAATAGACACTTTTTTGTACCAGCGTCTAGCCTTACGGACAACTAGGTACGGCGCCAACAACTGGTCGTTGAGGTCCACCCCCCCCATATTAAGGTTGTATTCGTGGACACAGAGGGGTTTCGTCACAACACCAGCCGCCGTACGAATTTGGACTGTCGTGTCTGCATGAAGGGAGGTAAGAACGAAAACATTCCTATTATCCCTCCACTTCACAGCGAGCAAATTATTACACTTGAAGCAGGCTCTCTCCCCCAGCCTAAGAGGGGAATCTACAAGCCGCTGGGGAAAGCCCCGGCGATTAGGTCGCACGGTGCCACATGCTCCAATCTGATGATCAAACAAGTGACTAAACAGTGGCACGCTCGTGTAATAATTGTCCACGTACAAGTGGTACCCCTTTCCGAATAAGGGTGACACCAAGTTCCACACTATCTTGCCAGCGCTCCCTATGTAATCTGGACAGTTCTCCGGCTCTACGTGACTATCTTTTCCCTCATAAACCGAAAAGCTCCACGTATAGCCTGTTGCCCTGTCACAGAGCTTGTAGAGCTTGACCCCGTATCTGGCACGCTTGCTGGGAAGGAACTGTTTGAAAGACAAGCGGCCAGAAAACCTAATCAGGGACTCGTCAACGCAGACAACTTGATTGGGCGTAAACAAGGCTGCAAAACATTGGTTGAAGTGGTTTATGAGGGGCCGAATTTTGTAGAGCCGATCAAATTCAGGGTCTCCACGAGGACGACAAAGTTCATTGTCACTGAAGTGCATGAACCGCAAAATCATCTCGTATCGTGCCCTGGACATGGAGGCAGAGAACACGGGCATATGGTGGTGCGGTGAGGTGGACCAATAAGACCTCAGAGTCGGGAATTTGTGTATGCCCATGTTGAGGGAAAGGCCCAGAAAGGTCTTAAATTCGGAAACCGTAATTGGTTTCCAATCTCTGGCAAGGGAAGGCACTTGGGGATTAGCGGCGATGTGTTGACCAGCGTATATATTACTTTGGTCCACAATAGATCTATAGAGATCTTCCGTGAAAAACAGCGAATAAAAATCGGATGGCTTAAAATCAGCTGTTTCCACCTGAATACCGGGTTGGCCAGTGAATGGGGGAAGTACGGGTTCTGCAGAAGTGGTGGGCACCCAATCAGGATTGGCGAATTCTGCAGGAAGGACACTATGTGATCGACGGACCTGCCTTTGTCTTCTTCTTGGTGGCAGCGGGACACTACTTGTGCTTGCCACCTCGCCAGCTTGAACTGCACTTATGGGACTCGCCACGTCACCAAGTGTTACTGCAGTGCTGGTTTGACTACGTCCAGGGTGTACTAGGCCGCTGGTGCTTGCCAGTTCACCAGAAGGAATAGCGGCGCTAGTACTTCTCTGCTCCATACGAGAGACCTGCGGTTCCTGCACCTCAACAACATCAGAAGATCGGGATCGGGTACGCCTGACCTTAGCAGGGACCACACCTTCGTCGCCAGAGCTATCTGTCATGGAGCCGCTGTCGTCTACTGGATCGTATTCTGAGCCTGATTGTGACAGATGAGTGACCTCCTCTTCACTATCTGACATACTCAGAAACAAGTAGGCCTGTTCACTAGTGTACTTGCGATTTGCCATTTTGGGCTCTAAATTTAGTAGTACACTAGTGAGATTCACAGGAAAAAAAGCTCCTAGGCTGCTGGCAACTGAATCAAAACGCTACCAAAAAAACTGTTAGCGATCGCAGGGATCAGGCCTGACTCTGCGAACGCTGCAGTTATGTGTGCTTAGTGTTTTGGAAGTGACAGTGATCGATCTATACTGCACTTGGGTGGGCTGGGCTGGGCTGGGCGGAGGGGGAAAACGCAGGTGCTAGCAGGTATCTGGGCTGATCCCGCTAACAATGCGTTTTTTGGAACCCTAAACTGCTGGGACGCTAGTATAGATCTGATCAGATCAGATATTGATCTGTTCAGATACTATACCACTAAGGGAGGTGTATGCTTTGCGCGTGGGTGTTTGCGGTACTGGCACTAACCTGGGGCGACGCAGACCTTATTTGACCCTAAAACCTAATTGATATCACCCGCCGGGCGATCAGGGGGTTAAACCGATAGTTGGGTAATAAATGGCGGGTGCCCTGACAGTATAAAAAAACAAGCTAACTAACCAGCGTCACCCGTAACAGTTATACGGTGATCACTGGTGAAAGGGTTAACTAGGGGCAATCAGGGGGTTAAAACCTTTATTAGGTAATATATGGGGGTACCTGACACTATATAAAAACCTGACGGGGAACCTAAATAACTAAATAACTAACTGGCTAACCAGCGTCACCAGTGACACTTATACTGTGATCACTGGTGAAAGAGTTAACTCTAGGGGCAATCAAGGGGTTAAAACCTTTATTTAGGTTGTAATATGGGGGTACCTGACCTATAAACCTATTTATAATCCTATATAAACCTGGCGGTTACCTAAAAAAAAAAACTGGCTACCTAGCGGCACCAGTGACACTAATAGAGCGATCAAAAAAAAACGATCGCTTAGTGACACTGGCAAAAGGGGGTGAAAGGGTTACCTAGGGGGCAATCAAGGGGTTCAACCTTTATTGGGGGGGGGGGGGGGGGGGGGCTACCTTGGACCTAAAGGGGCCTAAAACTAACTGCCCTGACAGTTATTGCAGTCACACTGACACTAAATGCAGTGATCAGTAAAATAAATGATCACTGCAATCAGTGACACTGTGACTGGGGGGGCAGGGGGTGATCTGGGGGGTGATCAGGGGGTGACAGGGGGGTGAAATATGTGCCTATGTGTGCCTGGTGTCAGTGTAGTGTTGGTGCACTAACCTGATGTCTTCTCCGCTCGGCGTCCCGGTCAGAAAGACCGACACGAGGAGCGTGACATCACTTCCCCTTGCCTGTGTTTACAATTACACAGGAAGGGGAAGGAAGGGGAAGAATCTCATTGGCCAGAGCGATCGGGAGGGGGTGGCCAGAAACGACTGGCCGTTACCTCGTCCCGCATCGCTTCTGAAGCCATCCCGACCGTCCCCGCCGGCGGAGGGGGGTCCGATCGGACCCCCCAACCGCCTGAAGAATGGCACGTACAGGTACGTGATTCTGCCTGTACGTGCCATTCTGCCGACGTATATATACATGGGGCGGTCGGGAAGTGGTTAAAGCTTTAGGTAGGTATTAATAGCTCTATTTTGAAGACAATATAATGCAGATGCAGGGCCATGCCACCTATAAAGCCGATTGAAGCATGACCTAAAGGGTCTGGTATGGATTTTGAGGGGGACCCCCACGCCATTTTCTTTTTAAATTTTGTAGCTGGGTTCCCCTTAATATCCATAAAAGACCTGAAGGACCTGGTATGGAATTTGGGGGGACCCCCACGCACTTAGTTTTTTTTATTTATGTTCGGGGTTCCCCTGTGGGGAAATCCCATGTAATTTTTATCAAGGAACTTTTATGTGTATTGCTGGACCAACAATTCAACTATTTTTTTTCTTTAGAAATGTCATTTTGCACTCGGACTGTTTTAAACATGGGAAACATGCACCACTTTACAGGCATACTCTAGACACCTCCCAGGTACGAAATTTAAAGGAATATTACACTTTTATTGTTTCACTTTAAGCATTATTAAAATCACTGCTCCCAAAAAAACTTCTGTTTTTAAAACTTTTTTTTGCATTGATACATGTCCCCAGGGGCAGGACCCAGGTCCCCAAACACTTTTTGATGACAATAACTTGCATATTAACCTTTAAAATGATCACTTTTGATTTCTCCCATAGACTTTTAAATGGTGTTCCGCGGCTTTCGAATTTGCCGCGAACACCCCAAATTGTTCGCTATTCGGCGAACGGGCGAACAGCCAATGTGCAAGTCGAACTCATGTTCGACCTGAACATAAAGCCCATCCCTAGTCCTATTTAAAAGCATTGATAGTCAAAGGATTTATTCCACCCACTCCTCCTTCATGACCAGGCCATTTTTGAGATATGGCACTGCGTTACTTTAACTGACAATGGCGCAGACGTGCGATGCTGTACACAAATAAAAAGTTTGTCCTTTTTTCCCCACAAATAGAGCTTTTTTTGGTGGTATTTCATCACCTCTGCGGCTATTTTTTGCGCTATAAACAAAAAATGACTGACAATTTTTGAAAAAAAATTTTTTTTCTTTCTGCTATAAAACATACCCAATAAAGAAAATGTAAAAAAATCTAATTTCTTAATCAATTTAGGCCAATATATATTCTGCTTCATATTTTTGGTAAAAAAAAATTTCAATAAGTGTATATTGATTGGTTTGCGCAAAAGTTATAGCGTCAAACTGTGGGATATATATTTTTTTACTAGTACTGTAATGACGGTAATCAGCAACTTATAGTGCGACTGCAATATTGCGGACAAACTGGACACCTAACCGACACTTTTGACACTTTTTGGGGACTAGTGACACTAAGTAATCGATCAGTGCTAAAAAAATATGTAATGTCACTGTACTAATAACACTGGCAGGTAAGGGGTTAATATCAGGGGTGATCAAAGGGTTAACTGTGTTCCCTGGGAGTGCTTTCTAACTGTGTGGGGGGGTGGTTGTACTGTGGGAAGGCAGAGATCCGTGTTTCTGCTTAGTCACAGAATGGCGGTCTGCCTTGTTTACATAGGCAGACTTTCGTTCTGCCTGTCTCCTAAGCGATCGGCGGGTGCCGGTGGACATCACATCCACCGGACCAGCTGATTGGCTCCCGCTGTGTCCAATTACAGCATATCGCCGTTGGCGCGCGTGCATGCCACAGACCGGGAAGTGCCAGAACAAGTACCTAGGACATGATCTTGTGCAGTGGTCACTCTGCCGCAGTAAATCTGCACGGAGTGGTCGTAAAGAGGTTAAACCATTAATTAGGTCTGCTGCCCAAATAGAGCAACAAGCAGTTGAAACAGGACATCTTCTGAGGATGGATAGCTCTTGGATTAAAGGTAGTATTGCCTTTACCATTATATTCAGGAAAAATATACCATTTGTAGCACCCTCTAGTGTGTGTGGTTGTTAGTCTAGCTCAGGGGTCTCCAAACTTTTCACTTCAAGGGCCACATTGTGCATTTTTCACATATTCGCGGGCCGAAAAAAAATATGTTATTTTATTAATTAATCTGCAACAGAACAAAATAGAATTTGACAGGCTGACAGCAGTAGAGCTTGATGGCACACCTGTATCCTCTGACCGCACCTAAAAGCTGTAACCTCATGCACGGGGGCTGAACTTCCAGTGTGCACAGGGCCTGACATCTGTGTTACTATCACACACACACCCCTCCATACATTTGGTCCCTATCAGACACCCCACTGCACATTTGTGTTCTCATCAGCGCCCCCCTGCATAATTGTGTCCCCCTTAGAGCCCCCTTTCATATTTGTGTCCCCATCAGAGCCCCCCTGCATATTTGTGTCCCCATCAGAGCCCCCCTGCATATTTGTGCCCCAATAAGAACCCCCTGCATATCTGTGTCCCCATCAGAGCCTCCTGACACATTTGTGTCCCCAATCAAAGCCCCCTTCCATATTTGTGTCCCCATCAGAGCCCCCCTGCATATTTATGTCCCCATTAGAGCCCCCTGCATATTTGTGTCCCCATAAGAGCCCCCCTGCATATTTGTGTCCCCATCAGAGCCCCCCTGCATATTTGTGTCCCCATCGGAGCCCCCCTGCATATTTGTGTCCCCATCTGAGCCCCCCTGCATATTTGGGTCTCCATAAGAATCCCCTGCAAATTTGTGTCCCCATTAGAGCCCCCCTGCATATTTGTGTCCCCATAATAACCCCCAGCATATTTGTGTCCCCATTGGAGCCCCCCTGCAAATTGTTGTCCCCATAAGAGCCCCCTGCATATTTGTGTCCCCATCAGAGCCCCCCACACACTGTGTCCCCATCAGACCCCCCTGTACATTTGTGTAATCATCAGAGCCCCCTCACATATTTATGTCCAAATCAGAGCCCCCCTGCATATTTATGTCCCCCTTAGAGCCCCCTTCCATATTTGTGTCCCCATCAGAGACCCATGCACAATTGTGTCCCCCTTAGAGCCCCCTTCTACATTTGTGTCCCTTAAAAGAGCCCCCACCCCACATTTATGTCCCAATCAGGGACCCCTGCACAAATGTGTCCCCCTTAGAGCCCCTTTCACATGTATGCCCCTCAAAAGAGCCCCAGCCGCACATTTGTGTACCCATCAGAGAACCCCCCCCTCCCCAACAGCACCAGCAGTCATATTTGTGTCCCACTTACATAGATGTCCGGCTTCAGTGCTGTTCTGCTGCACCTCCCGAATCCCGCCCGGCTGTTACACAGACACGTTGTAGGCAACAGGGCAGCCGTAAAGGACACTGATGCTAACAGAGGGGTGGGACCCGTGGGGGGCAGTAGGTCCTACCACTAGTGAGGCACCGGTTTGGGCAGGCTCTGTCGGGCTGTGGGACCTGCACTGCATACTGTCGGGGGTGAGTATGTAGTGCAGTTCCTGCTACCTGACATAGCTTGCGCAGGAGCTCACCATGCAGTGTGTCTGACGACTCAAGCTGCGGGCCGGTAAAAATGTCCTGGCGTGCGGGATGTGGCCCACGGGCCATACTTTGGAGACCGCTGGTCTAGCTGTTAGTGTAGTAACATGGCTCAGGGCTAACCTTGAGCTGTAAATCTGGATCAGAGTTCAGTCACTCAGGGCTGGATGACTCATCCTAGCAGCATCTCTGGTGCCTCCCCCTGTTTTCTGGGACATTGGAGAATGTTCCAGTTCAGATATAGTAGGTGGAGGCTAGGAGGAGCTGCTTGGAATATTTATGAGGACCTCAGCCAATCCCCAGTAAGGGGCTGGCAGGGGGCAGGCCACCTCATAAATAGGCATGAGTCATGCCAGCAAGGAGCAGTTGGGTTGAAGATGAAAAGTGCTGAGGAGACCTTCGATGGCCCTTGAGGGTGCCCCTTAGTCTAGGGGGGGTGACCTCGAGCTGCAGCGTGGGTGCTAGAAGGATCCTGCCAAAATACACAGAGGAAGCCTTTCCTGGAGACAGGGGAGCAAGGAGAGAGGACAGCAGGAGCAGGTCAGCATATCTGGGAGATCTTCTGAGAGTCAGCCAGGTGGAATGGTGAGAAGTTAGCCTGGAGGGCTAG
>CM053026.1:467069223-467099068 GCA_028564925.1 Lithobates sylvaticus | reverse complement strand
CTACTGAACCCCGGCTTACTCACCTCCTAGTGGGGCGATCCTGAGGACTGCGACCTGGTACTAACATGCAGCTAAATCCATCTCCACCATCAGGAGCTCTGGTGAACACCGGTTAGTACTTAGACTCCGCACCTCAGGTGAGCCTGTGTCATCTGCCAGGGTGACTGCCTGTTTACCTATCCTGCTGATTAGTGGTAGTCCTGCAACTGCTATAGCAATTGGTCTTCAAGCCTGACCCCTAATCGTGAAAGCCTCACCAGTGCAGATAGTGCCCATCAATGCAGCCTCACCAGTGCAGACAGTGCCCATTAATGCATCCTGATCAGTGCCCATCAGTGCAGCCTCACCAGTGCAGATAGTGCCCATCAGTGCAGCCTGATCAGTGCCGCCTCACCAGTGCAGACAGTGCCCAGGCATCAGTGCAGCCTGATCAGTGCACATCAATGCAGCCTCCCTGTCCATCAGTGCAGCCTCACCAGTGTAGACATTGCCCATTAGTGCAGCCTGATCAGTGCCCATCAGTGCAGCCTCACCGCCCATCAGTGCAGCATCACCAGTGTAGACGGTGCCGATCAGAGCAGCCTGATCAGTGCCCATCAATGCAACCTCACCAGTGCAGACAGTGCCCAGGCATCAGTGCAGCCTCACCAGTGCAGACAGTGCCCATCAGTGCAGTCTGATCAGTGCTGCCTCACCAGTGCAGACAGTACACAGATATCAGTGCAGCCTGATCACTACCCATCAATGCAGCCTCACCAGTGCAGATAGTGCCAGTGCCCATCATCAGTGCCGTTTTCTTTCAATGGCAGGCATTTTCAGTGTGATTATGGTGTGCAGAGAAATAGAACAGGGCTCTGTTCAGTGCTATTAGTTAGTGTGCTATACTGTGCTATTTTGCTATTTTGCTTAAATTGTCAGTGTAGAATATTAATTTAGTGTCAGTCTAGGGATAGTGCGAGTGTAGTGAGGAGGACCATCATTCAGCTTTGCATAGTGTGCAGCTAGAGTAGGGAAAGCTCAGATAGTTTCACTGTATTATACTGAAACCGTGTCATTCTACATAGTGTAGAGTAGGGACAGTTCAGATAGTTTCAGTGTAGTGACGGTTGAACACCGTCTATTTGATTGCATTACTGCCAGTTTAACGCCATTTACTTCTGTGTGCGTTACTGCCAGTTTAACGCCATATAGTTTTGTGTGCGTTACTGCCAGTTTAACGCCATATAGTTCTGTGTGCGTTACTGCCAGTTTAACGCCATATAGTTTTGTGCGTTACTGCCAGTTTAACACCATTTACTTCTGTGTGTGTTACTGCCAGTTTAACACCATATAGTTCTGTGTGCGTTACTGCCAGTTTAACGCCATATAGTTTTGTGCATTACTGCCAGTTTAACACCATTTACTTTTGTGTGTGTTACTGTCAGTTTAACGCCATTTACTTTTGTGGGTCACTGTACGTTTGCTGCATTATATTGCAGTATATTATATTGTATCCGTGAAGTGTGTCTGTGTAGTGTGAGTACTCAAATTAAAGTACACCAAACACCTCTTTACATTGATTAAAGTGCATCTATGTACAGATTTCAACTTCTTCTTTACATTTGCTTCTAAGCACCGCCCCCTCCCTCCGTATAATGTCTGGGAGGACAACAAGGAGAGGCAGACATTTCCTTGGCACTCTAAGGGGGCCAGCAACAAATGTGTCCACAGGAACTGGTGGTGGTCAGTCCTAAGGCAGGGTATCATTTCCTCTGTTTAGTGAGTTTGCCCCTGCTATCCAGCCAAAGCAGGCAGAGGAGGTGGTGTACTGGCTTACTAAACCTTCCTCATCCTCCTCATCCTCTGTCAAGCAGAGACAAGTGTGCAGTCCCCTGCAGTTGCCAGAGTGGATAAACCTGCCTCCTTGTCCACATCTATTCCTGCCATAGCCACAACATCAGCCATTAAGGAGTCAGCTGAGTTATTTGACCACAGCGTCAGCCACATGCTCCTTGATGATGCCCAGCCATTACTGGATTCAGATGTTGGTTCTGAGGTTGAGGATGACACGAACATGAGCCTATAGAGAGGGGGAGGAACACTGGTAGACAAATTGGCATTCATGTTCCACAAGCCGCAGCGTATTGCCAAGTTGTCTCCAGTGGTAATGATGAAGATGGAGGAGATGGAGATGATGAGGACACTGATGCGACTTGGGTGCCACATTCTGCAGCTGTTATCTCCCGGCCCACTCCCCAAAGCTCAGCTGTCTGGGCCTTTTTCAGCACATCTGCAGCAGATCGTACTGTTGCTATCTGCAAACTGTGTCTCAGGCACATCAAACGTGGAAAAAACACCAACCATATGCATAGCATTGCAATTTTTTTGCCTTCATCAAGAGCACCTCTATAGGGTTACGGTGGGAAGGCGCCCCCGACACCCAAAGAGTAATTTTCTGCACCTGTTTGACAGGTGCATATCATTGCAATTTTTTACAGCAAGGCCAATTCTTGCTTTCATCAAGAGTACCTCTATAGGGTTACGGTGGAAAGGCGCCATTGACACCCAAAGACCAATTTTTACGCACCCGTTACTTTTTTCAAAGTCAGCTTGCAGGGAAAATTTCATATTTTTTTGCTTTATAAATGCAATTATTGCTGCAGCAGATTCTGGACATGGTACAGATCTTCCACTTTACAGGTAGACTAAGGGGACCCCCCCAGGCACTATATCGGAAGGAATTTTTCATTTTTATGCTTTCACTTTAAAAATCAAAAAATCAGTGCTCATTTAAAAATGACGCTTTTCACAAACTTTTCTTTTTATTGCTACATGTCCCCCCCCCCCCCCCAGGGCAGGACCTGGACCCCTATAACCATTGTATGCCCAATTACTTGCATATAAGCCCTCAAAATGGGCACTTTTGATTTTTGACATTCCGGTCCCATTGACTTTAATGGGGTTCGTTATTCAGGTCCGAACTTTCACGGTGTTTGAAAGTTCTGGTGCGAAACGAACAGGGGTCCGTTTGGCCCATCCCTAGTCACCACATCCATCGATATTGAGGGATAACTTGCTGATGTTTTAGCCTATTACAGTGTTTAATATTGCTATACTTGTTTTTGGATGATATGAGTGCATATGTTTTTTTATTTTATTAAAGAAGGCATATGCAGTATTTCTCTGTTGTGAGTTCTATCTTGCTCCTTGAAGTACACATATTGGATGGCAATTCATTAGATAGGGTAGCATCTTTAAAAGTTAATTTAAGTTTTTTTTTTTGAGGGGGGGGGGGGGTTGGAGGGTTTGTTTGAGTGCTGTTTGGCATTCCTTAACTTGGGGGTCAAAAAAAGATAAGCTGCTTTTCTTTGGGCAGTGGCACTCTGTGGCAGTTTGTTTGTTTGACATGTGGATGAAGATAAAATTGTAATTATATAACTATATATATTCAGTATATATTGACTTTGTGGTGGTATTCAGCAGATTTATTTTGTTAATTTTAAAATAAAATTTTATAACATCAGCATTGTAATAAAACCACAAACAATACTTATACAGTCCAATATAAGCTTACTTGAAAAATCTCCTTTTAATGTTGTGAGTGCTGCCTCTCTGCTGGCCATATTTTGCCCTGTATGCTTTGTAACTTCTACTTACTTTCAATTTCTAAGGACTACATATCCCATGGTGCTTTGCTGCCAGCAAACACTGATTCCTGAACTGACTCCACCTCCTGAAACTTCTCCTCTCAGCACCTCTGTAGTTCAGAAGGCAGGCTCTGTGAAATCTGTGATACAGCAGGCCTACCCACAGGGCATAGTGAATGCGTGTTACAGAATTCAAGGAAGTAAATGTGTGTGGATCTTCACAATGTAAGTTTACAAACGTCAAGATCATTCAGATTAATAGAAGTAGTCTAGAAATAATTGAAATACAATGTGGAAATTAATATATGATTTTACCTTTTGACCATAGATATGCTCTAATTATATATAAATATGAATTGTCAAGGATTTTATTTGAAATGTTATTAGATATTTCAGATATTTATTATGTATATACTTTAATTTCGGTTTATTTAAAGCACTGCTTTATCATTTTATTAGTTTAGCATATACAGTATATATACAGTTTTTGGCTGCAGTGTAGTATAAATAATATACATCTGGAATACATATGCGTTTAAAATCTGAGGATTTCATTAGGCATGAATACACTAACACTAGAGGATTGCATCTACCCAATTCATTGGATTTCAATCGAAGGATTGGCTTCAGAAAGACCCTTATCCTCCTGACATAAGGTGGAAATGTACTTGCTAAAAACTAGCAGTCCCCACAAAAAAAAAAAAGAAGGAAAACACATACCAGATTTTAAGATTGTTAAAGGAAGAAAAAGAGCAGGATACTATCAGCTGCTAGACCTGAAAATAGCATCTCCCTTGAAGTACATACTTAATTTGCAAGCAAATAAGGAATAAAATAGGAGAGCATATACTTGTACTCACTCTGTTTTCTGTTTCAAATTAACTTCCACACCGAGTACGGTATTTTGTGATTGGTTCTGTGACTGTGACTTTGGGCAAGTTCAGACCTTTCACATTTTTAATGCGATCGTATTTCCTGAGATGTGTAGATAATTGTGATGACAAGAGTTTTGTTTCCCATGGCATGGTAAAGCAATACGTTTGCGGGGTTATATAAACAATTATTCATGGATTATTTTCTATAGTTTCGGTAGCACTAGACATAATGCTCAGCCTCAGTGGATCCTTATTTGAAACAGTGGAAGATACTCAAGATAAAAATACACACTTAATCAAAAGAAAAACTGTGAAGAATTCCAGACCAACATACTTTATTATCCTGCAACTGACATTCTATATATTATACAAACTAGAACGTTTGCCCTAAGGCTTACCTAACCTAACCAAACTAAATACATACATTTTACTGATATATTTTTTATTTGAACAACTGGGAGATTATCAGTCTCCAAATGTATTTTATACTTATGGTATTTACATGGGAATCTATGTATGCGTGTATGCATAATGTGTGTTGTCAGTTCTTTTCATTTTATGTTATTCTTACAAACATTACATTACAATTTACATTCTTGTTGGGCCACCATTTCTTGATAATTTCTTATGTGCAGGCTTTTAGGTTTTGCTCTGCAGACAGTTCTAAAGGCATCTTTCCTGAAAAGCTGCTGCAAGAGAATTAGTCAAAGCTAAGCCACCTGAAAAGTGCCATGTATTCCAGACCGGGCAAAACCTTAACTGCATAAGTGATAAAACCACTTAAATTGAAAATGGAAATTTGTATCAAATACTTACTGTAATTTTCCTTTCTTGACACCAATCCATGGCAGCATACCCGACGTTGACTTCCAGGCCTTCAGGTCAAACTAAAGACTATCACATGTATGTTGCCATGTTGGCATCAGGAAAATAGAAAACGTTGTTGAATACTAACTGTAATTTTCCTTTCCTGTCGCCAATCCATTTTAGCATACACGTGGTAGTCTTTAGTTTGACCTGAGGGACCAGAAGTCAATAACAATTATGGTGCCATGAGTTGGCCCCAGGAAAGCTGTTAACATACATCTGTAAACTGACTTGCACTGGAATAACAGTACATATGTTTTCTTTATGTGTTTTGTTTAACTTGACCCAATAGTCCAGTTAGTGTAAAGCAACTTGCTCAATACAGCACCTTTATCCTGTTCTATTACACACCCATCAATAAGTTCTCTCCTACCTATCAGCCCTATTATATTTTGCTCCTATGTACAAGCTAGCCACATTTTTTTTTTTTTATTCTTTTATTGAAAAAAGCAACAAACATTACAATATATTAAAATAAAAACATAAAATACAAAAAACTGCCTCAGCCAAAGAAAATAAGATAGTACCTGCCACCTGCCAAAGGTAACATGGTAAAAAAGGGTGCACCAGTTAATAGTGGAGTACAATCCTCATTTTAATCAGTACCACAAGTCATGCGTACCTCACCCACCCCCAAAAAATCCGTACACACAGTATTATCCGTATTACAGTGAGCAAATTACAATTTCAATAAGTAAAACATGTAACCATACCTCAAGTGGGGGTCTACAGTGGGGGTCTACAAGCCCCATAAACAGCTCAGCATCTTAACCCATAGTAACACAAAAGTGGGTGGGAAGACCTTTACCGAAGTCCTCAGAAAATATAAAGTAGTATTTTCTTAATCAGAGGCGGTGGTAGTGGAGGAGAGCCATCTAGTGAAGGAAACCTCCCAGATATCTTCCCAATCATCTCTATCCAGTCTTGGAGCAGCAGCATCCCAAGCAGACATACAAGTTTCCGGAAATAAACTTTTATAAATGGTAGATAACGCATTTGTTAACTAGCTGAGATCCGCGCTATAGCCAAATGACGGCTACAGCGCGAATCTGTTGTGCCGGGAGCACGTCATATGACGTCCTCCCCTTCTGTGCACTCCAGGGAGCGCGCGCGCTCTCGCCGTGTCACTGGGCACCCGATGCGCGTGCCCAGCGGCCGCGATGTCCGCTGGGCACCCGCGATTGCCCGGTAACACAGCGGGACCGTGGATCTGTGTGTGTAAACACACAGATCAACGGTCCTGTCAGAGGAGAGGAGCCGATGGTGTTCTCTGTACAGAGAAACACCGATCGGTCTCCTCCCCTTGTGAGTCCCCTCCCCCCACAGTAAGAAACACTCCCAGGGAACATAATTAACCCCCCCCCCCGCCCCCTAGAGGTTAACCCCTTCACTGCCAGTGTCATTTATACAGCAATCAATGCATTTAAATAGCATTGATTGCTGTATAAATGACAATGGTGCCAAAAATGTGTCAAAAATGTCCGATGTGTCCGCCATAATGTCGCAGTCACAATAAAAATCACTGATCACCGCCATTACTAGTAAAAAAAAAAATATTAATAAAAATGCTATAAAACTATCCCCTATTTTGTAAACGCTATAACTTTTGCGCAAACTAATCAATAATCGCTAGTTGCGATTTTTTTTTTTACCAAAAATATGTAGAAGAATACGTTTCGGCCTAAACTGAGGAAAAAAAAATGTTTTTTTATATATTTTTTGGGGATATTTAGTATAGCAAAAAGTAAAAAATATTGTTTTTTTTTTAAATTTGTCGCTCTTCTTTTGTTTATTGCGCAAAAAATAAAAAACGCAGAGGTGATCAAATACCACCAAAAGAAAGCTCTATTTGTGGGGAAAAAATTATAACAATTTCATTTGGGTACAGTGTCGTATGACCGCGCAATTGTCATTCCAAGTGCGTCAGCGCCAAAAGCTGAAAATTGGTCTGGTCACGAGGGGGGTTTAAGTGCAAAGTAATCAGGTGGTTAAAGAATAGGGTTGAGCGAACCCAAACTGTAAAGTTCGGGTCCGTACCGGACTTTTGGGTGTTCGGGACCTGGACCCGAACCCGAACTATTGGCTGTAAGTTCGGGTTCGGGTCCGGTGTTCGGCGCTGTATTGGCGCCTTTTTAACAGCTGCAGGGCAGCCAATCGACGATCCTTTTACTAGTGTGCCCTTAGAAGCCATCACAGCCATGCCTACTAATGGCATGGCTGTGATTGGCCAGTGCAGCATGTGACCCAGCCTCTATATATAGTCCAGACACACAGCACACAGCGTCATTCTGCTATAGACAGGTTCCTGTGCTGCTGAGAGGATTTTAGGAGTTAGTGTGATTCAGTCATTCAGGCAGTCAGCATTCCTTAACTTTGCTTCTAATTAGTTAGATCAGTGAGCGATCTACATAGCTAGAGTAGAATAGGGAGTTTCTTTATTAAGCAAAAGAAAAAGGCAGAGAGAATTATTGAACAGATTCCTAAATCAATTGTACCCTGGCTGGGGTGCAGTGCACAGTCTTTTAACAGTGCCATGAGGCCAGTGCCAGACAAAATATAAAAGTTTTACCTGCAAGCTCAGTGCACCATTAGGACCAACACTGCATATACTAAGAGATACACCATAGTCTGTGTGTATTCTGCTATTGGAAAAAACATTGCATAAAAATTTTAATTTTGCTGTGTTTTTTTTTCCCAATAGCATTTTCTGCGTGTTCATACATACACGCTGTAGACACTATCCGTGTATTCTGATATTGGAAAAATATTGCAAAAAAAATTAATTTTGCAGTGTTTTTTTTTTTTCCCCAATAGCATTTTCTGCGTTTTCATAAACGCTTTACATACTGTCCGTGTATTCTGATATTGGAAAGCATTGCAAAAAATTTAATTTTGCAGTGTTTTTTTTTCTTCCCAATAGCATTTTCTGCGTTTTCATAAACGCTTTACATACTGTCCGTGTATTCTGATATTGGAAAAACATTGTAAAAAAATTTAATTTTGCAGTGGTTTTTTTTCCCCAATAGCATTTTCTGCGTTTTCATAAATGCTTTACATACTATCCGTGTATTCTGATATTGGAAAAACATTGCAAAAAAAATTAATTTTGCAGTGTTTTTTTTCCCCCAATAGCATTTTCTGCGTTTTCATAAACGGTTTACATACTGTCCGTGTATTCTGATATTGGAAAAACATTGCAAAAAAATTTAATTTTGCAGTGTTTTTTTTTTCCCAATAGCATTTTCTGTGTGTTCATACATACACGCTGTAGACAGTATCCGTGTATCCTGATATTGCAAAAACATTGCAAAAAAATTTTTAATTTTGCTGTGTTTTTTTTTCCCAATAGCATTTTCTGCGTGTTCATACATGCACGCTGTAGACACTATCCGTGTATTCTGATATTGGAAAAATATTGCAAAAAAAATTAATTTTGCAGTGTTTTTTTTTCCCCAATAGCATTTTCTGCGTTTTCATAAACGCTTTACATACTGTCCGTGTATTCTGATATTGGAAAACATTGCAAAAAATTTAATTTTGCAGTGTTTTTTTTTCTTCCCAATAGCATTTTCTGCGTTTTCATAAACGCTTTACATACTGTCCGTGTATTCTGATATTGGAAAAACATTGTAAAAAAATTTAATTTTGCAGTGTTTTTTTTTCCCCAATAGCATTTTCTGCGTTTTCATAAATGCTTTACATACTGTCCGTGTATTCTGATATTGGAAAAACATTGCAAAAAAAATTTAATTTTGCAGTGGTTTTTTTTCCCCAATAGCATTTTCTGCGTTTTCATAAATGCTTTACATACTATCCGTGTATTCTGATATTGGAAAAACATTGCAAAAAAAATTAATTTTGCAGTGTTTTTTTTCCCCCAATAGCATTTTCTGCGTTTTCATAAATGGTTTACATACTGTCCGTGTATTCTGATATTGGAAAAACATTGCAAAAAAATTAAATTTTGCAGTGTTTTTTTTCTTCCCAATAGCATTTTCTGCGTTTTCATAAACGCTTTACATACTGTCCGTGTATTCTGATATTGGAAAAACATTGCAAAAAAATTTAATTTTGCAGTGTTTTTTTTTCCCAATAGCATTTTCTGCGTGTTCATACATACACGCTGTAGACACTATCCGTGTATTCTGATATTGGAAAAACATTGCAAAAAAATTTAATTTTGCAGTGTTTTTTTTTTTCCCAATAGCATTTTCTGCGTTTTCATAAATGCTTTAGACACTATCCGTTTATTCTGATATTGGAAAAACATTGCAATATTTTTTTATTTTGCAGTGTTTTTTTTCTTCCCAATAGCATTTTCTGCGTGTTCATAAACGCTTTAGACACTGTACGTGTATTCTGCTATTGACAAAAACACTCATTTTGGGCGAGATCATAAATTTTAAAAATATGAGGAGATCATCAAAAAGGGGACGTGGCCCGGGTCGTGGTGCTGCTGGTGGCGCTCCTGTTGCAGGGAGAGGACGTGGTCGATCTGTGCCAGCTACACGCACTAGTGAAACACCTTCCTCAGGTACGAGTAGGCGACAGAGCCTGCAGCGGTATTTTGGCGCGCCTAATGAGGCTGTACGAATGTTGAGGCCAGGACAAGTACAGGCGATAGTAGATTGGGTTGCTGCTGACAGTGCCTCCAGTTCCTTCACATTGTCTCCCACCCAGTCTCCTGATGAAAGTTCAGAGTTGGCACCTGCAGCCGATGTCCATCAGTCTTTCACCTCACCCCCTTGCAAATCAGCCAATCAGTCTGAGCCCCAAATCATGCAGCAGTCTCTTCTGCTTTTTGATGACTCTGTTAGCAGGGTTTCCCAGGGCCAACCACCTAGCCCTTCCCCAGAAGTGGAAGAGATTGTGTGCACCGATGCCTAAAAACTTATGTTTCATGATGAGTACATGGGAGGACCATCGCAGCACGTCTCGGATGATGACGAAACACAGGTGCCAACTGCTGCTGCTTTCGCCATTGTGCAGACCGACAAGGAGGGCAGGGGTGAAGACTGGGTGGAAGATGATGTGGAGGACGATAAGGTCCTTGACCCCACATGGAATCAACGTCATGCAGGTGACCAGTGTAGTTCGGAGGAAGAGGCGGTGGTCGCACAGAGCCACCAGCACAGAAGAGGGAGGGGCCCGGAGCTCGATGCGAACCCATGTTCGCATCGAGCACCGGGTGTTCTCTAGCTCGCTCGGCGTGCCCAGAACGATTTTGGCCGCTCGCATCACATTCGTGTGATGCGAGCGGCCCCGCAATGCATTGATGCGAGCGGCCCCGCAATGCATTGCGGCCGGCGCAGTGCATTGCTGGCTGATGATTGGCCAAGCATGCACTGTGACCCCGCATGCTTGGCCAATCACAGCGCCAGAAACTCGGAGAGCCATAATTGGCTACAGGCAGGACGCCTGTAGCCAATTACAGCTCAGGGGCTTTAGTACACGCCCCCTCATTTAAAAGGCCGCCACGCCGTCGGCGCCGGTCACATGAGTTCCGGCTTTAGGAGAGAGCAGGCTGATTCTGTGTCACTCTTTGCTAGATTAATTTAGAAAGATTTGCTCTACTTTGCTAAACCATTGCTACCTGTCATTGATCGTCCATTGCTGCTGCTGGTTAGTGTGTTTTTAGCTGCTGCGGGGGGTTAGTCTGGTGCATGTCTTACTGTTAGTACAGTATTTCAGTAGTACCAACCGCAGTGCTGTTAGTACAGCACTGCACCCCAAAAGCACCCATAGGACTTGTAGTGTGTTAGTGGCAGGCACTGGCAGCAAACAGAGCTCCTATATTTTCTTCCCAGAAGCACCCATAGGACTTGTAGTGTGTTAGTGGCAGGCACTGGCAGCAAACAGAGCTCCTATATTTTCTTCCCAGAAGCACCCATAGGACTTGTAGTGTGTTAGTGGCAGGCACTGGCAGCAAACAGAGCTCCTATATTTTCTTCCCAGAAGCACCCATAGGACTTGTAGTGTGTTAGTGGCAGGCACTGGCAGCAAACAGAGCTCCTATATTTTCTTCCCAGAAGCACCCATAGGACTTGTAGTGTGTTAGTGGCAGGCACTGGCAGCAAACAGAGCTCCTATATTTTCTTCCCAGAAGCACCCATAGGACTTGTAGTGTGTTAGTGGCAGGCACTGGCAGCAAACAGAGCTCCTATATTTTCTTCCCAGAGCTCCTATATTTTCTTCCCAGAAGCACCTATAGGACTTGTAGTAGTGTGTTAGTCCCATCACACAGAGCTCCTATATTTTCTTCCCAGAAGCACCTATAGGACTTGTAGTGTGTTAGTCCCATCACACAGAGCTCCTATATTTTCTTCCCAGAAGCACCTATAGGACTTGTAGTGTGTTAGTCCCATCACACAGAGCTCCTATATTTTCTTCCCAGAAGCACCTATAGGACTTGTAGTGTGTTAGTCCCATCACACAGAGCTCCTATATTTTCTTCCCAGAAGCACCTATAGGACTTGTAGTGTGTTAGTCCCATCACACAGAGCTATATTTTCTTCCCAGAAGCACCTATAGGACTTGTAGTGTGTTAGTCCCATCACACAGAGCTCCTATATTTTGTTCCCAGAAGCACCTATAGGACTTGTAGTGTGTTAGTCCCATCACACAGAGCTATATTTTCTTCCCAGAAGCACCTATATGACTTGTAGTGTGTTAGTCCCATCACACAGAGCTCCTATATTTTGTTCCCAGAAGCACCTATAGGACTTGTAGTGTGTTAGTCCCATCACACAGAGCTATATTTTCATCCCAGAAGCACCTATAGGACTTGTAGGGTGTTAGTCCCATCACACAGAGCTATATTTTCTTCCCAGAAGCACCTATAGGACTTGTAGTGTGTTAGTCCCATCACACAGAGCTCCTATATTTTCTTCCCAGAAGCACCTATAGGACTTGTAGTGTGTTAGTCCCATCACACAGAGCTCCTATATTTTCTTCCCAGAAGCACCTATAGGACTTGTAGGGTGTTAGTCCTATCACACAGAGCTATATTTTCTTCCCAGAAGCACCTATAGGACTTGTAGTGTGTTAGTCCCATCACACAGAGCTCCTATATTTTGTTCCCAGAAGCACCTATAGGACTTGTAGTGTGTTAGTCCCATCACACAGAGCTATATTTTCTTCCCAGAAGCACGTATAGGACTTGTAGTGTGTTAGTCCTATCACACAGAGCTATATTTTCTTCCCAGAAGCACCTATAGGACTTGTAGTGTGTTAGTCCTATCACACAGAGCTATATTTTCTTCCCAGAAGCACCTATAGGACTTGTAGTGTGTTAGTCCCATCACACAGAGCTCCTATATTTTGTTCCCAGAAGCACCTATAGGACTTGTAGTGTGTTAGTCCCATCACACAGAGCTATATTTTCTTCCCAGAAGCACCTATAGGACTTGTAGTGTGTTAGTCCCATCACACAGAGCTCCTATATTTTGTTCCCAGAAGCACCTATAGGACTTGTAGTGTGTTAGTCCCATCACACAGAGCTATATTTTCTTCCCAGAAGCACCTATAGGACTTGTAGTGTGTTAGTCCTATCACACAGAGCTATATTTTCTTCCCAGAAGCACCTATAGGACTTGTAGTGTGTTAGTCCCATCACACAGAGCTCCTATATTTTGTTCCCAGAAGCACCTATAGGACTTGTAGTGTGTTAGTCCCATCACACAGAGCTATATTTTCTTCCCAGAAGCACGTATAGGACTTGTAGTGTGTTAGTCCCATCACACAGAGCTATATTTTCTTCCCAGAAGCACCTATAGGACTTGTAGTGTGTTAGTCCTATCACACAGAGCTATATTTTCTTCCCAGAAGCACCTATAGGACTTGTAGTGTGTTAGTCCCATCACACAGAGCTATATTTTCTTCCCAGAAGCACCTATAGGACTTGTAGTGTGTTAGTCCCATCACACAGAGCTCCTATATTTTGTTCCCAGAAGCACCTATAGGACTTGTAGTGTGTTAGTCCCATCACACAGAGCTCCTATATTTTCTTCCCAGAAGCACCTATAGGACTTGTAGTGTGTTAGTCCTATCACACAGAGCTATATTTTCTTCCCAGAAGCACCTATAGGACTTGTAGTGTGTTAGTCCCATCACACAGAGCTCCTATATTTTGTTCCCAGAAGCACCTATAGGACTTGTAGTGTGTTAGTCCCATCACACAGAGCTATATTTTCTTCCCAGAAGCACGTATAGGACTTGTAGTGTGTTAGTCCCATCACACAGAGCTCCTATATTTTGTTCCCAGAAGCACCTATAGGACTTGTAGTGTGTTAGTCCCATCACACAGAGCTATATTTTCTTCCCAGAAGCACCTATAGGACTTGTAGTGTGTTAGTCCCATCACACAGAGCTCCTATATTTTGTTCCCAGAAGCACCTATAGGACTTGTAGTGTGTTAGTCCTATCACACAGAGCTCCTATATTTTCTTCCCAGAAGCACCTATAGGACTTGTAGTGTGTTAGTCCCATCACACAGAGCTCCTATATTTTGTTCCCAGAAGCACCTATAGGACTTGTAGTGTGTTAGTCCCATCACACAGAGCTATATTTTCTTCCCAGAAGCACCTATAGGACTTGTAGTGTGTTAGTCCCATCACACAGAGCTCCTATTTTGTTCCCAGAAGCACCTATAGGACTTGTAGTGTGTTAGTCCCATCACACAGAGCTCCTATATTTTGTTCCCAGAAGCACCTATAGGACTTGTAGTGTGTTAGTCCTATCACACAGAGCTATATTTTCTTCCCAGAAGCACCTATAGGACTTGTAGTGTGTTAGTCCCATCACACAGAGCTCCTATATTTTGTTCCCAGAAGCACCTATAGGACTTGTAGTGTGTTAGTCCCATCACACAGAGCTATATTTTCTTCCCAGAAGCACGTATAGGACTTGTAGTGTGTTAGTCCCATCACACAGAGCTCCTATATTTTCTTCCCAGAAGCACCTATAGGACTTGTAGTGTGTTAGTCCTATCACACAGAGCTATATTTTCTTCCCAGAAGCACCTATAGGACTTGTAGTGTGTTAGTCCCATCACACAGAGCTCCTATATTTTGTTCCCAGAAGCACCTATAGGACTTGTAGTGTGTTAGTCCCATCACACAGAGCTATATTTTCTTCCCAGAAGCACCTATAGGACTTGTAGTGTGTTAGTCCCATCACACAGAGCTCCTATATTTTGTTCCCAGAAGCACCTATAGGACTTGTAGTGTGTTAGTCCCATCACACAGAGCTATATTTTCTTCCCAGAAGCACCTATAGGACTTGTAGTGTGTTAGTCCTATCACACAGAGCTATATTTTCTTCCCAGAAGCACCTATAGGACTTGTAGTGTGTTAGTCCCATCACACAGAGCTCCTATATTTTCTTCCCAGAAGCACCTATAGGACTTGTAGTGTGTTAGTCCCATCACACAGAGCTATATTTTCTTCCCAGAAGCACCTATAGGACTTGTAGTGTGTTAGTCCCATCACACAGAGCTCCTATATTTTGTTCCCAGAAGCACCTATAGGACTTGTAGTGTGTTAGTCCCATCACACAGAGCTATATTTTCTTCCCAGAAGCACCTATAGGACTTGTAGTGTGTTAGTCCTATCACACAGAGCTATATTTTCTTCCCAGAAGCACCTATAGGACTTGTAGTGTGTTAGTCCCATCACACAGAGCTCCTATATTTTGTTCCCAGAAGCACCTATAGGACTTGTAGTGTGTTAGTCCCATCACACAGAGCTATATTTTCTTCCCAGAAGCACCTATAGGACTTGTAGTGTGTTAGTCCCATCACACAGAGCTCCTATATTTTGTTCCCAGAAGCACCTATAGGACTTGTAGTGTGTTAGTCCCATCACACAGAGCTATATTTTCTTCCCAGAAGCACCTATAGGACTTGTAGTGTGTTAGTCCTATCACACAGAGCTATATTTTCTTCCCAGAAGCACCTATAGGACTTGTAGTGTGTTAGTCCCATCACACAGAGCTCCTATATTTTGTTCCCAGAAGCACCTATAGGACTTGTAGTGTGTTAGTCCCATCACACAGAGCTATATTTTCTTCCCATAAGCACCTATAGGACTTGTAGTGTGTTAGTCCCATCACACAGAGCTCCTATATTTTGTTCCCAGAAGCACCTATAGGACTTGTAGTGTGTTAGTCCCATCACACAGAGCTATATTTTCTTCCCAGAAGCACCTATAGGACTTGTAGTGTGTTAGTCCTATCACACAGAGCTCCTATATTTTCTTCCCAGAAGCACCTATAGGACTTGTAGTGTGTTAGTCCCATCACACAGAGCTCCTATATTTTGTTCCCAGAAGCACCTATAGGACTTGTAGTGTGTTAGTCCCATCACACAGAGCTCCTATATTTTCTTCCCAGAATAACCTATAGGACTTGTAGTGTGTTAGTCCTATCACACAGAGCTCCTATATTTTCTTCCCAGAAGCACCTATAGGACTTGTAGTGTGTTAGTCCCATCACACAGAGCTCCTATATTTTCTTCCCAGAAGCACCTATAGGACTTGTAGTGTGTTAGTCCCATCACACAGAGCTCCTATATTTTGTTCCCAGAAGCACCTATAGGACTTGTAGTGTGTTAGTCCCATCACACAGAGCTCCTATATTTTCTTCCCAGAAGCACCGATAGGACTTGTAGTGTGTTAGTCCCACCACACAGAGCTCCTATATTTTCTTCCCAGAAGCACCTATAGGACTTGTAGTGTGTTAGTCCTATCACACAGAGCTCCTATATTTTCTTCCCAGAAGCACCTATAGGACTTGTAGTGTGTTAGTCCCATCACACAGAGCTCCTATATTTTCTTCCCAGAAGCACCTATAGGACTTGTAGTGTGTTAGTCCCATCACACAGAGCTCCTATATTTTCTTTCCCAGAAGCACCTATAGGACTTGTAGTGTGTTAGTCCCATCACACAGAGCTCCTATATTTTGTTCCCAGAAGCACCTATAGGACTTGTAGTGTGTTAGTCCCATCACACAGAGCTCCTATATTTTCTTCCCAGAAGCACCCATAGGACTTGTAGTGTGTTAGTCCCATCACACAGAGCTCCTATATTTTCTTCCCAGAAGCACCCATAGGACTTGTAGTGTGTTAGTCCCATCACACAGAGCTCCTATATTTTCTTCCAGAAGCACCCATAGGACTTGTAGTGTGTTAGTGGCATCACACAGAGCTCCTATATTTTCTTCCAGAAGCACCCATAGGACTTCTAGTGTGTTAGTGGCATCACACAGAGCTCCTATATTTTCTTCCCAGAAGCACCCATAGGACTTGTAGTGTGTTAGTGGCATCACACAGAGCTCCTATATTTTCTTCCCAGAAGCACCCATAGGACTTGTAGTGTGTTAGTGGCATCACACAGAGCTCCTATATTTTCTTCCCAGAAGCACCCATAGGACTTCTAGTGTGTTAGTGGCATCACACAGAGCTCCTATATTTTCTTTGCAGAAGCACCCATAGGACTTCTAGTGTGTTAGTGGCATCACACAGAGCTCCTATATTTTCTTCCCAGAAGCACCCATAGGACTTCTAGTGTGTTAGTGGCATCACACAGAGCTCCTATATTTTCTTTGCAGAAGCACCCATAGGACTTCTAGTGTGTTAGTGGCATCACACAGAGCTCCTATATATTTTCTTCTCAGCAGCACCCACAGGACTTCTAGTGTGTTAGTGGCATCACACAGAGCTCCTATATTTTCTTTGCAGAAGCACCCATAGGACTTCTAGTGT
The DNA here is from genome assembly GCA_028564925.1 of Lithobates sylvaticus. NCBI lineage: Eukaryota > Metazoa > Chordata > Amphibia > Anura > Ranidae > Lithobates > Lithobates sylvaticus. Next base: position 467,081,942 of record CM053026.1, on the reverse strand, counting down.
GTTAGTGGCATCACACAGAGCTCCTATATTTTCTTTCAGAAGCACCCATAGGACTTCTAGTGTGTTAGTGGCATCACACAGAGCTCCTATATTTTCTTTGCAGAAGCACCCATAGGACTTCTAGTGTGTTAGTGGCATCACACAGAGCTCCTATATTTTCTTTGCAGAAGCACCCATAGGACTTCTAGTGTGTTAGTGGCATCACACAGAGCTCCTATATTTTCTTCTCAGCAGCACCCACAGGACTTCTAGTGTGTTAGTGGCATCACACAGAGCTCCTATATTTTCTTTGCAGAAGCACCCATAGGACTTCTAGTGTGTTAGTGGCATCACACAGAGCTCCTATATTTTCTTTGCAGAAGCACCCATAGGACTTCTAGTGTGTTAGTGGCATCACACAGAGCTCCTATATTTTCTTCTCACAAGCACCTACAGGACTTGTAGTGTGTTAGTCCCATCAAACAGAGCTATATTTTCTTTGCAGAAGCACCCATAGGACTTCTAGTGTGTTAGTGGCATCACACAGAGCTCCTATATTTTCTTCTCAGCAGCACCCACAGGACTACCGACTACAATGGCTGGAAGACCGCCAAGGGGAGGCAGAGCCAAGAACACAGGGCAGGCAGGCTCTGTTTCTAGTAGACGTGGCCGTGGCCGTGGTCGTGCATCGTCATCAGCACGTGGCCATGGGACACGCGCGTCTTTGTTTTCGGCAGCTGGACATGTGGAGCTGCATCATGCTGAAGGCTTGGTAGAATGGATGACCAAGCCCTCCTCATCCTCCTCCTCATCCTCTCTCACCCAGGCTCAGGGTACTGGCAGAGCAGCTGCCAACGCGTACTCAATGGCATCATCAGCCACCCCTTCCCTAGACCCACCATGTCCTCCTGAGGAGTCCCCCGAACTCTTTGAGCACAGTGTTGGGTACATGCTCCAGGAGGATGCCCAACGATTCGAAGGCTCGGATGATGATACCCAGCTTGAGAAAGTCAGTAGTGTGCGCGCAGAGAGAGGGGATGCTGAAGGACAGCAATCTGGCAGTATTGTTCCACCAGCTGCAGCTTACTGCCAGGTTTGCTCTAGTGGTGAAGAGGGAGGGGATGATGAGGTCACTGACGCCACGTGGGTGCCTGGAGGGAGAGAGGATGAGAGGAGGAGGAGGAGGAGGATGATGCGGCGTCACATGTCCAACGAGGCAGGATGCCCCCTGGAGGTCAGCTAGAAGCCAGCACAGCAACTGTACAACACCGCAGAGCTCCGCCTGTGAAGGGCGCTGCCTCTGCACGTTATCAGAAAAGTTCTTTGGTGTGGGCCTTTTTTGAGACGAGTGCATCAGATCGCACCACTGCTATTTGCAATATTTGTCTCAAGCGTATCTCGCGTGGCCAAAACATCAGCCGCTTGGGCACCACAAGCATGAGCAGACATATGTCGACCTGCCATGCAGCTCGTTGGCAGGCACACATAAAAGACCCACACCAAAGAACTAAGCGGACCTCTCCTTGCTCCTCATCAGCTGGGATCTCCATCCCCACTACATCTTCAGTCCTCTCTGAAAGCTGCTGTGAGAGGACTGAAGGTGTAGAATTAGGTGTGTCACAACCAAGTACTTGCAGTACACCGACGTCCGATAGTAGCAGGCAAATTTCCCTGCCCCAGCTGCTGGACCGTCGAAAGAAGTACACTCCCAGCCATCCACATGCCCAGCGGTTGAATGCTAGCTTGGCTAAATTGCTAGCACTTCAACTGCTGCCTTTTCAGTTGGTAGACTCGGCCCCCTTCCGTGAGTTTTTTCAATGTGCGGTTCCTCAGTGGCAGGTTCCCAAACGCCACTTTTTCTCACGGAAGGCGATTCCGTCTCTCTACCGGCATGTGGAAGGCAATGTCCATGCCTCGCTGGACAGGGCGGTCAGCGGTAAGGTGCATATTACCGCTGACTCATGGTCCAGCAGGCATGGACAGGGACGTTACCTTTCTTTCACGGCCCATTGGGTCACTCTATTGGCAGCTGGGAGGGATGCAGGACAAGGTGCAGTAGTGTTGGAGGTTGTTCCGCCACCACGCCTCCAAAACGCTACTACTGCTACTGGTTGTGACACACCTCTCTCCTCCACCCCCTCCTCTTCTTCTTCCTCCAGTGCTCTGTCCTCGGAACCAGCGGTGCTCCGTAGGCGTACAAGGGGCTACGCAAGTGCGCAGGAAAAAAGATGCCATGCCGTGCTTGCGCTGGTGTGTTTGGGGGACAGGAGCCACACTGGGCCAGAGGTTCTGGCAGCTCTGCAGGGGCAGGCCGAGAGGTGGTTGACGCCACGTCAGCTTAAGCCAGGAATGGTCGTTTCTGACAATGGCACCAACCTCCTCTCCGCCCTGCGACAGGGGCAGCTCACCCATGTGCCCTGTATGGCTCACGTCCTCAACCTGGTGGTGCAGCGGTTCTTGGGCAGGTTCCCAGGCTTACAGGATGTCCTGAGGCAGGCCAGGAAAGTCTGTGTGCATTTCCGCCGATCTTATAATGCCAGTGCTCGGCTGACTGAGCTGCAAAAGGAGCTGAACCTGCCCAAGAACCGCCTAATATGTGACATGCCCACCAGGTGGAACTCAACGTTGGCCATGCTGCAGCGACTGCACACGCAGCAGAGGGCCATCAATGAGTACCTTTGCGACTACGGCACCAGGACAGGGTCAGGGGAGCTTGGCTTTTTTTCCCCACGTCAGTGGAGCATGATCAGGGATGCATGCACTGTCCTCTCACCATTTGAGGAGGCCACGAGGATGGTGAGCAGTGACAGTGCATGCATCAGTGACACTGTACCTCTTGTCCACCTGTTGGAGCATACGCTGCGTGGGATAATGGACAGGGCACTTGAGGCAGAACAGAGGCAGAACAGAGGCAGGAAGAGGAGGACTTCCTTGCCTCTCAAGGCCCCCTTTATCCGGACAGTGTTCCTTCTGTCCCACCCATCACACAGGAAGAGGATGATGAGGAGGAGGAGGAGGAGGATTGTGTGAGCATGGAGGTGGAGCCTGGCACTCAGCATCAGCAGCAGTCTTTTAGGGATGATGTACAGTCCCAACAAACCAGTGGACTTGTACGTGGCTGGGAGGAGGTGGCTGGCGATCATGTCATCCTCAGTGACCCAGAAGACTCCGGACCGAATGCCTCAGCTAACCTACGCTGCATGGCCTCCCTGATCCTGCAAAGCCTGCGGAAGGATCCTCGTGTTCTTCGGATCAAGGAGAGGGACCATTACTGGCTGGCCACTCTCCTTGATCCACGGTACAAGGGTAAGGTTGCGGACCTTATCTTGCCGTCGCAGAGGGAGCAGAGGATGAGACATCTCAGGGAGGCCTTGCAGAAAGGTCTGTGCAACGCGTTCCCAGAAACTGGGAGGTTACAAACTCCTGGTCCTGGGCGACGAGTTGCTGAGGCTTCGGTCAGTAGCAGAAGGAGCGGTGGGGAAGGTGGACGTCTGACCGATGCGTTCAGACAATTTTTTAGTCCGCAGCCCCAAGGTATGATCGGTTCCAGCAACCATCGCCAGCGTCTGATATACATGGTGCAGGAATACCTTGGGGCAAGGTCAGACTTGGACACCTTTCCCACCGAAAATCCTCTGGCTTACTGGGTCCTGAAGATGGATCACTGGCCAGAGCTTGCACAGTATGCAATTGAGCTACTGGCCTGTCCTGCCTCCAGCGTTCTTTCCGAACGCACATTCAGTGCTGCTGGAGGATTTGTCACCGATCATAGGGTGCGCCTGTCCACCGACTCGGTTGATCGACTGACCTTCATCAAAATGAATCAGTCTTGGATCACCACCAGCTACCAGGCACCTGAAGCGGATATAACGGAATAATTTATAATGTCACATCCCTTCAAGACTGCCTATGCTGATGCTGAGTGACTGTCCTGTTATGTTCACTGACTATCCTCTTCCTCCTCCTCAATGATCCATGCCACCACACCAGTGCCTAAGGCACAATTTTTCAGCCCCTGTATAACAGGGGCGTGTAATTACAATTTTTTAAAAAAATGCTTCGCAACACGTGTGACTGCTGTGCTCCAAGTACAGTATCTGTGAGGGGTTGCAGTGTTGTGGCACCAGCACCAGTGCCTAAGGCACAATTTTTCAGCCCCTGTTTAACAGGGGCGTGTAATTACAATTTTTAAAAAAAATGCTTCGCAACACGTGTGACTGCTGTGCTCCAAGTACAGTATCTGTGAGGGGTTGCAGTGTTGTGGCACCAGCACCAGTGCCTAAGGCACAATTTTTCAGCCCCTGTTTAACAGGGGCGTGTAATTACAATTTTTTAAAAAAATGCTTCGCAACACGTGTGACTGCTGTGCTCCAAGTACAGTATCTGTGAGGGGTTGCAGTGTTGTGGCACCAGCACCAGTGCCTAAGGCACAATTTTTCAGCCCCTGTTTAACAGGGGCGTGTTATTACAATTTTTTTAAAAAAATGCTTCGCAACACGTGTGACTGCTGTGCTCCAAGTACAGTATCTGTGAGGGGTTGCAGTGTTGTGGCACCAGCACCAGTGCCTAAGGCACAATTTTTCAGCCCCTGTTTAACAGGGGCGTGTAATTACAATTTTTAGGCAATGCTTTGCAACAGGTCTCATTGCTGTGCTAAGAGCACAGTATCTGTGAGGGGTTGCAGTGTTGTGGCACCAGCACCAATGTCTAAGGCACAATTTTTCAGCCCCTGTTTAACAGGGGAGTGTAATTACAAATCTTGATCTAATAGTTCACAGCAGGGCCCATTCCTGCGCCCACCAAGAGTAACTATGAGGGCCTACAGTCTTGTGGCAACACCGTCCACCACCACCGCCAAAGGCCCAATTTTTCTGCCCTGTTCATCAGGTGCTTGCAAATACAAATCTTGATCTAATAATAACTCACAGCAGGGCCCATTCCTGCGCCCACCAAGAGTAACTGTGAGAGCTTACAGTCTTGTGGCAACACCGTCCACCACCACCACCACCACCACCGCCAAAGGCCCAATTTTTCTGCCCTGTTCATCAGGTGCTTGCAATTACAAATCTTGCTCTAATAACTCACAGCAGGGCCCATTCCTGCGCCCACCAAGAGTAACTGTGAGAGCTTACAGTCTTGTGGCAACACCGTCCACCCACCCACCACCACCACCGCCAAAGGCCCAATTTTTCTGCCCGGTTCAACAGGTGCATGCAAGTACAAATCTTGATCTATTAACTCACAGCAGGGCCCATTCCTGTGCCCACCAGTCTTGTGGCTACACCAACATCTAATAGGGCAAATTTCTGCAGAGTATATACGCCAGGCCCCTACTTTCAAACATCCAACTTACAAACGACTCCTACTTGCAAATGGAAAGAGAAAACAGGAAGTGAGAGGAAATCTACCCCTAGGAAGGGAAATTCTATCCTGTTAGATTTAATTTGGGAAAAAGGTATCTCCTCTCTACTGATACTTTATCACCAATCCTTGTTTCAATTAAAACCCCACTTTTCCAAAAACATTTGTCATTGGGACGGAAAGTGAGGTGACATGTTCTGAACAGATGTGCAAAGACAGCAAATGTTACAGGGGTGATAACCCCTCCCTATGTTCTCCAAAAAGCTTAAAAATAGATTTTTTTGGGATGGAGCTACACTTCATAATGTACCTGTTCAGATTCTACTTAAGAACAAACCTACAGTCCGTGTCTTGTTTGCACCACCTATATACTGCTGTTCAGAGTATATAGGGTTGTAGGTATAGGGTTTTATTTTGGGTGCGGGGTCCCCCTTAATATCCATACAAGACCCAAAGGGGCTGGGGGGGGGGGGGGGGGGTGATGGGGTAGCCATGCCATTTTTCTCAAGGATTTTCAGCCATATGGCGGCCAGGACAAGACATGACATTAAAGCCGCAAGTGGTTTTAAATGGCTTATTTTTTTCCTTTACAAATGTCATTTTGTGCAAGGACAGTTCTAAACACGGGAAACACATGCCACTTCACAGGCATACTTTAGACACCCCCCAGGTACCATATTTAAAGGAAAATTTCACTTTTTTTTTTTTCACTTTATGCATCATTAAAATGACTGCTCCCGAAAAAACGTTAGTTTTTAAAAGTTCTTTTTGCATTGATATATGTCCCCTGGGGCAGGACCCGGGTCCCCAAACCTGTTTTATGACATTAACATGCATATTGGCCGTTGTAATTAGCACTTTTGATTTCGAACGTTCGCGTCCATTATAACGTATAGGGTTCGAAAATTCGCGCGAACTTTCGGTCCGTTCGAAGGTTCTGGTTCGAACCGAACCCGGGGGTGTTCGGCTCATCCCTATTCTTCAACCTCTGTAGTGACAGTGACACCTGCCAACCCGCAAACAGAGGATCTGCCAGCAACACTACCACCTGTGTCACCAACCATCTCGACAATGTCCCATGGAAGCGTCAGCTCTCTATTTCCCAAACAACCAAGAAAGGTCTCTGGCTCCTGGCCCTGAATGCCAGCATTTCAAAATTCCTCGCCTTTGAAATGCTCTCATTCCTCTTCATCCACCTCTGTAGTGACAGTGACACCTGCCAACCCGCAAACAGAGGATCTGCCAGCAACACTACCACCTGGGTCACCAACCATCTCCACAATGTCCCATGGAAGCGTTCAGCTCTCTATTTCCCAAACAGTGGAGCGGAAGAGGAAGTACCCCCCTAGCCACCCGCTATCCCTGGCCCTGAATGCCAGCATTTCAAAATTCCTCGCCTTTGAAATGCTGTCATTCCGTCTGGTGGAGACGCAGAGTTTTAAAAGGCTGATGTCATTGGCTGTCCCACAGTAGGTCATGCCCAGCCGCCACTACTTTTCCAGACGAGCTATCCCTTCCCTGCACAACCAAGTGGGGGACAAAATCAGGTGTGCACTGCGCAACGCCATCTGTGGCAAGGTCCACCTAACTACGGATGCGTGGACCAGTAAGCACGGTCAGGGACATTATATCTCCCTAACAGCACACTGGGTAAATGTAGTGGCGGCTGGGCCTGAGACGGATAGCAGTTTGGCGCATGTCCTTCCACCACTGAGGATTGCAGGGCACTTCAGTTTGCCTCCTGTTGCTAAATCCTCCTACTCCGCCTCCTCATCCTCTACCGCCTCCTCATCCTGTCAGCGTAACACCTTCACCACCAACTTCAGCACAGCCAGGGCTAAACGACAGCAGGCAGTTTTAAAACTTTCCTGTTTGGGGGAAAAAACCCACACCGCGCAGGAGTTGTGGAGGGACATGGAACAACAGACCGATGAGTGGTTGGTGGCAGTGAGCCTCAAGCCCGGCCTGGTGGTGTGCGATAATGGGCGAAATCTCGAAGCAGCTCTGGGCCTTGCCGGTTTGACACACATCCCTTGCCTGGCGCATGTGCTGAACTTGGTGGTCCAGAGGTTCCTTAAGAATTACCCCGATATGCCAGAGCTGCTGCAGAAAGTGCGGGCCGTCTGTGCGCACTTTCGGCGTTCTCATCCTGCTGCTGCTCGCCTGTCAGCGCTGCAGCGTAACTTCGGCCTTCCCGCTCACCGTCTCATATGTGACGTGCCCAGAAGGTGGAACTCCACCTTGCACATGCTTGCCAGACTGTGCGAGCAGCAGCAGGCAATAGTGGAGTGTCAGCTGCAGCACGCACGCGTGAGTCGCTCTGTGGAACAGCACCACTTCACCGCCAATAACTGGGCCTCCATACGAGACCTGTGTGCCTTGTTGCGCTGTTTCGAGTACTCCACCAACATGGCCAGTGCCGATGACGCTGTTCTCAGTGTTACTATCCCAGTTCTATGCCTCCTTGAAAAAACTCTTCAGGCGATGATGGAAGAGGATGTGGCACAGGATGAGGAGGAGGAGGAGGAGGAGGAGGAAGAGGGTTAATTTCCAAGGCTTTCAGGGCAGTCATTTACAAGTGGCTACGAGGGTGGGTTCCTGCACCAACAAGCGCCAGGTACACAATTGTCTGGCAGCAAGGGCACAGTTCTGGAGGATGACGAGGTGGAGGATGAGGAGGAGATGGAGGAGGAGGAACCATGTTCACAGCAGGGTGGCACCCAGACCAGCTCATGTCCATCACTGGTGCGTGGCTGGGGGGATACAGAGGACACAGACGATACACCTCCCACAGAGGACAGCTTTTCCTTGCCTCTGGGCAGCCTGACACACATGAGCGATTACATGCTGCAGTGTCTCCGCAACGACCGCCGAGTTGCCCACATTTTAACTGGTGCTGATTATTGGGTGGCCACCCTGCTGGATCCCCGTTACAAGGACAACGTGCCATCCTTAATTACCTCACTGGAGTGTGATCATAAGATGCGCGAGTACAAGCGCACGCTGGTAGACGCGCTGCTGGTGGCATTCCCACTTGGTACGGTGGAAGCACAAGGCGAAGGCAGAGGAGGAGGAAGAGGTCGCCAACGCAGCCGGGGCACCGCCAGCACCTCGCAAGGCAGGGTTAGCATAGCCGGAATGTGGAAAAGCTTTGTCAGCATGCCACAACAACCAGCACCACCAGCTGAGATGGAACGTCTTAGCAGGAGGCAGCATTTCAACAACATGGTGGAGCAGTATGTGTGCACACGCGTACACGTACTGCATGACGGGTCTGCCCCCTTCAACTTCTGGGTCTCCAAATTGGGCACATGGCCTGAGCTTGCCCTTTACGCCTTGGAGGTGCTGGCCTGCCCTGCCGCCAGTGTATTTTCTAAACGTGTATTTAGCACGGCAGGGGGGCGTTATCACAGACAAGCGCAGCCGCCTGTCCAGAGCCAATGTGGACAAGCTCACGTTCATTAAAATGAACCAGGCATGGATCCCACAGGACTTGGCCGTACCTTGTGCAGAATAGACACATATACCGGTGTTCTGACGAAAACTGTCTTGCTATCGGATAGTGTCCGGCCACTTACTGCGCAGGTGCAGTGCTTGCGCAGTACGGAGGACAAGGAGATTCACAAAATCTCCAAAGATGAACGTCGCCTGCGCAGTGAGTGCAGGTTCAAGCCCGACCATCCAAGTGGACATACGGTAGCACATAGTAACAGGGCCCCTCACGGGCTCGCCATTTGCAGCCCTCTAGCCCTTTCCATTACCTTTTTACAGCCATTTTAGTGTTCAAAAGTCCGGGTCCCATTGACTTCAATGGGGTTCGGAGTTCGGGGTCAAGTTCGGGTCAAGTTCGGTCCCGAACCCGGACTTTTTTCCGAAGTTCGGCTAAACCCGAACATCCAGGTGTCCGCTCAACTCTATTAAAGAACAGTATCCCCATGTCACTGTAAAGTAATGCAACCCACGCCAAAATGAGACTGAAAAGCATGCCTAAATTATAAATATACAAATAAATAAGTGTAGGGCAGGTGGTATAGCATTTTCAGGTCAACAAAGGACATTAGAGACCCCTGTGCATTTACATGCTGCAGTGTTTTTATACTGAGTTTTGTCCATCTAACCGGGTCACGGTATGCATAGAAATGCTCCAAAGTGGGATTTTTCAGGACATGTGGAGACATCAGGAAAGGAATGTTAGTACTATGCCCTTAGTGCCCCAAGCCTTAAGGACTGAACGCATAGAGCAGGTTAAACTATAGGGGGATTTCGGTCCCCTGTACAGCAAATGGGTCAAAGCCTCATAAAATCCTAAAGCACCTGTTTTAGGGGCCACCGCAGCATCATCTTGTGGGGTAGTTAACCAAAGATGAGCAAACACTAATTGCCCAGCCAAGAAACACTAAAGCCCCATACACACGGTCGGATTTTTGCATGGATTCTGTCCGATCGGACAATGTTGTTGAAAAATCAGACCGTGTGTATGCGCCATCGGACAGTGTACGTCGGATTGTCCGATGGACAAAGTCCTATCTCCTGCTGGATAGATTTTGCGACAACACGGTCCGATCACACCAAATCCGATCGCGTGTACGGTTGTCCGACCGGACAAAGTGCTACGCATGCTCAGATCACATTACAAGACCAAAGCTATTGGCTACTAGCCTCTACGTAGTCCCGTCGTAGGCAACAAACGTCACCACGTTCAGAATGATCGGATTTTCCGACAACTTTGTCCGACCGTGTGTACGCAAAACCAACATCAGACAAAGTATGACGGACATGGTCTGACGGACCTGGTCCTCGGATAATCCGACCGTGTGTATGGGGCTTTAGCCTGGGTTCACACTGGTACGACACGACATTCATAGTCGGCTGTGGATCCAACTTTGCCCTGCAACTTGAAGTCCAACATCCATCCGAGTTCAATGAACAGGGATCTGATTTTGATCCCCAACAATACCAGCCCCCTTGTCGGCAGACCCCGACAACCAATGGCCAGGGTTGTCGGGAAGAGGCCCTTGTCGTCATCAACATGGGGAACATGGACAAGGTGCCCCAAAGCACCCACCTCCCCATGTTAAGGGCATGTGGCCTGGTATGGTTCAGGAGGGGGGCCTTCACTCATCCCCACCCCCTTTTCTGACATGCTCAGATAAGGGTCCCCCCAAAATCCATACCAGACTGAAGGGCCTGGTATGCTCTTGGAGGGGGAACCCATGCAGTTTTTTTTTATTTGGCGTGGAGTTTCCCCTTAAGATCATTAGAGCACAAGTCGCATGTCAAAGTTGGATCAGTTAAGACCGACTTGTGTCAGACCAGTTAAGATGGCTCTCATAGGGAAACATTAATTTTCACACGCCATGCCATATGAGCTCCCAATGTCAGAGCTCTTGTTGTACAAGTGTGAACCCGGCCTTATAGACATTGGGCACCCCCAGACCTCCCTCCCACCATGGTGGTTGTAAAACTGTTAATTTAATACAAGGATTCCCACCCTGCCACAAAAAGGCAGACAGGAGTCTATCTAGAGATGGGGCATGATGGGGTGATGACATCATAATGGGAGGGGCCTCTGGGTGACGTCACCCGGTGATCCCACCCCATGCTAATATAAGTAGAGGGCTAGAAGACAATGTACCCCATACTTATTCAGATAGGGTGGGGGGCCGGGATCTGGGGGCCCCCTTGTTAAAGGAGGCTTACAGATTCTGATAAGCCCCCTGCTTGCAGACCCCAACATCCAACGGCCAGGGTTGTCGGGAAGAGGCCCTTATACTCATCAACATGGGGACAAGGTGCATTGGGGTGGGGGGCGCAGGGCCCCCTGCCCCAAAGCACCCACCCCACATGTTGAGAACATGTGGCCTGGTACGGTTCAGGAGGGGGGCGCTCGCTCGTTCCCACCCCCTTTTCTGACCTGCTAGGCTGCATGCTTGGATAAGGGTCTGGTATGAATTTTGGGGGGACCTCCATGCTGAAAAATCCTTACCAGACTGAAGGGCCTGGTATGCTCTTGGAGGGGGAACCCATGCAGTTTTTTTTTTTTATTTGGCGTGGAGTTTCCCCTAAAGATCATTAGAGCACAAGTTGCATGCCAAAGTGGGATCAGTTAAGACGGCGATCCAACTTTGATCTGACTTCAGTGATATTCAATGGACTGAAGTAGGATCAAAGTCAGACCAAAGTAGTGCAGGGAGCATTTTCAAAGTCAGACCGACTTGTGTCAGACCAGTTAAGACGGCTCTCATAGGGAAACATTGATTTTCACACGTCATGCGACATGAGCTCCCAATGTCGGAGCATTTGTCGTACAAGTGTGAACCCGGCTTTATAGACATTGGGCACCACCAGACCTCTCTCCCACCATTGTTGTTGTAAAACTGTTAATTTAATACAAGGATTCCCTTCCTGCCACAAAAAGGCAGACAGGAGTCAATCTGTGGACATAAAAACTGATTTAGGAATCCACACTGGAGAATTTCTAAAGATATACAGAAACAGGGAAAGAATTTTCATTTTAACCAAATTTATTTTCCCAATTAACAAAAGCAGGAGGTTTGCCCAGGCATTCAATCTATGGCTAATGTCGCATACACACGATCGGAAATTCGGCCAGCAAAAGACCGATGAGATCTTTTGGTCGCATGCTCGGAAGCATTGAACTTAATTTTCTCGGCTCGTCGTAGTGTTGTACATCACGCGTTCTTGACGGTCAAAAGTTCAGCCATCTTTTGTGTGACCGTGTGTATGCAAGCCAAGCTTGAGCGGAATTCCGTTGGAAAAACCATCCAAGATTTTTCCGACGGAAAATCCGCTCATAATGTAATGACTAGGGGTTTAATCATCAGTACAAAAAGCTCCTGGGAAGGGGGGGCACCCCTGCCTGTTGCCCCTGGACACTGGAAAGGAGGGGGGCACTTGCCCAATGACTTTGATGGCTTCACCCAGTTGATCATATAATAAGGAAATCCATTTAAGAAAGGAGGGGCCAAACCCGATGCGACCCAAAACACGCTGTTTATAGGTCAAATTAATAGAGTCAAAGGCCTTTTCCAGGTCCAGAAACACCAGGACACCCCTAGTAGAAACCTCCAAACTTAGATGGGTATGTGTGTTCACTCTATGCAGATAAATTTCGGCTGCTTTATTAGGCATAAAGCCTGTTTGGTCAGAAGACAGTATGGGGGTGCAATATCTTAGTCTGGTTGATAACATCTTGTTAAGTATTTTCAAATCTATGTTAAGGAGCATTGGGGTGATAAGAGGAGCAATAGAAGGGATCCTTATCAGGTTTCAATAATAATAAGACCACACGAGCAGGACCTAATCTATATGCACTAGCCATACAATTTCAGCAGCCGGGGGAATATGTAGCTTGGAGT
>CM053026.1:467045505-467068778 GCA_028564925.1 Lithobates sylvaticus | reverse complement strand
AGAATAAAAGGTTGTTTTAGGTCCAGCAATGTGAGTATTGTGTTAACAATCTGCATACCTCTCAAATTCTATTGCTACTGATTATGGATATGACCATCTACTGTATAAGAATTCTTAGTATCTTGTCTGCTGTACTGGGTCCCAAAAGGAAACAAAAAAACAACCATCAGCCATAGGGGCAGGTGGTCAGTTTAGGGGAATCAGGTTTCAAGGCTCATCTATTGTCTTTGGTTAGTTAAAAATACTATAATTGATGAGCTGAGTTCCTGAAAGCTAGAGTGTAGCGCCTCATCCCTTGAGTAAAGTCAAAATTTTGTTTAGATAAACAGGTGCTGGGACTTTAAGGGCGCAGTAGACAAAAATTTCCATATAAAATTAATTTATTGAAAAATCATAGTATAACATCATATAACATTTTTTGACATCATATGTCTATGAAAACATTTAAAAACAATACATCACTGAATAGAGATGAGGATTGGCAAAGTTTTAGTTGGAAGCCCAAATTTGGGTGAAACATGTTGAGAAAAATAAAACTTTGCCAATCCTCATCTCTATTCAGTGATGTATTGTTTTTAAATGTTTTCATAGACATATGATGTCAAAAAATGTTATATCATGTTATACTATGATTTTTCAATAAATTCATTTTATATGGAAATTTTTGTCTACTGCGCCCTTAAAGTCCCAGCACCTGTTTATCTAAACAAAATTTAGTTAAAAATACTGTTAATAGGTTTTTCTGCTTTTGACCCGATTAGGCTAGGTTCATACTAATGCGGGTCCTGCATGCTACATTTGAATGAATGGGTACAAATTAATGGGCTGTGCACATGGGAAATGCAAGGAAGGGGTAACCAATCCTTTTTCAAAACGAAAAGGTTGTAATATAGAAAGTTTTACATACTGTACATTCACTTCATTTGAAGTGCTCTTTTGGGCATTTATTTCCAGTGGACTATTTTGATCTGATTACACTTCCTTTATACAGTATATAGATCTTTGGAGTACTGTTCTCTTGTAGTCCCTGGCAGTGCCTCCTATTGTTCCCTCCTTGTTAAGGCTGATCTCCACATGATTGCATATGGATGGTTTTCGTGTTTATGGTTTAACCATCACTAATTCCTGAAGAAGTTGGAAACCAAAGATATGCTTGATTGCTCACCTCTCTCTAATAATGCTGCAATTATGCTATAAATAAATCTTTAGAAGACAGTGTTCTCGTTACTTAGAAAAACAGACAGGCGACATGTGGAATATGAGCATGGTGGGGTAGTATTTTATTATGCCAAAAACAACAAAAAGACACTCTCCCTGGATAGACCATAACAAACCAAAAGGTTATATGTGACATGAATATGGCCTCAAATTATAAATATAAATACAGCAATCAATAAATAATGTGAACTACTCAGCGGGTAGCCCAACACCTAGACACTCAACTACTACACACTAGGAGGAGTGCTGATGTAATCAGGGAGAGGGAACTCCACTTGTGAAAACAAAAGCTTGGGAAGGCAGAAAACTGCGCAGACCTCTGCTGTAGTAAAAAGATCAAAGAGCTTTATCAAAAACAACAAGTTATATACTCACAAAATAAAATGTAAGAGAGCACATATAGTCCAGGAGAAAGAGCCCACACAACACTCTTCTGTAAAAGTGGTGTGGCAGGACACATTTCGAGGACTCCTCTTTTGCAGCTAACCCTGAAGCTGAAGAAGAGGAGTCCTGGAAATGCATCCTGACACCCCACTTTTACAGGAGACCACCATCAACTGGTTGCTGTCCTTTGGATTGAGCGAGCTGAGTGGAATCAGAAACTTTTAGCATCCAGCCCAGCTCTTCACCTGTCAGTTGGCCACACAGTGATCTGGCTTACTTATCCATCCTTTCCTTGTGGCTGTGTTGTGTGTTGAGCGGGCTCTTTCTCATGGAATATATGTTCCTTCAAATTTTATTTTGTGCGTATATAACATGTTGTTTTTAATAAAGCTCTTTGATATTTTTACTACACCAGAACTCCAGGAGAATAATCCAGATGTTTGTCGGAATTATCTCCGGATGACGGACCCCTGCTTTCACCAACTCTTGGCATTGTTGACCCCCTATATTAAGAAGCAGGACACATGCATGAGGCTTTTATTTTATTTTTTGATTGAATTATAATGATTTTATTTGTTATATTTTATATATTTTTGGATGCATAGAATACACTTCTATTGGCAGATAGCATGTCTAATTTTATTTGTTTTCTTTTTTTAATGCACAATACAAAAATTGTGTAGAATAATACTTGGCTATGTGTTTTACTTCAAATGACAGTTTGGGAGTAGGCAGTTACATTTAAAAAAATACAATGTAAAATTGACAAGGGACACCAACATAGTTGTATCTTTGATCTTAACAACTACAGGATAATGGTGTTGTGGTAACTTGCTCAAAAAAAAAAAAAAAAAGCATAATAATATTATTCTTGATATCACAAAAAAAAAAAAAAAAGCCTTTGAAAATGTGTTTGCAATAATTCCATCAGTATCACCAGCAAAGCAGCTTCATTATTATCCCATTAAAGAAGAAGAGAAAATGCGCTAAATTTCGAGATTTCATAATTTGCCATGTCACAATGTTAATTCTCCATTACGAACGCTAGTTTACAACACCAACCGCTTCTGGCTCGTCCTTGCTTCCGAGCATGTGTGTTTGTACTTTAGAGACTTTTGTCCGACGGATTTGTGTACACACGCTCGTAAAATCCGACAACAGACATTTGTCCGTGGAAAATTTTAAAACCTGTCATCCAACATTTGTCTGTGGAAAATCCGACAACCATTGTTCGTTGGAGCGTACAAACGGTAGGATTTTTCGCTAACAGCCTGTCAGCACATATTTCCCGTCGGAAAATATGATCGTGTGTACGCGGCTTTAGTCATGTTTTTGCTCAGCAAACGCATCTTTTAGGCCTGTAAGAAACCTATGATACTAGGAACTACAAATTCAATTGTTAAAGTGTCTGAACTTTGAGCTGCTCTTTTCATATCACATCCACACTGAACCAAATGAAAAGTAGAGCTTGGATGATCTTAGCAATAAGTACTTTCCTTTAGATCCATTAAAAAACGCATAATGCAAGAGAACAGAGGTGGCTCTAGGCTTTGTGAGGCCTTAGGCAAATCTTAAACATGAGGCTCCACCCACGCCCAAAACCGGAAAAATAATTCAAGCGATAAAAAAATAACTGTACAAATTGCATATATTAAGAGCCTTAAATCCTATGAACTATGAATTCACAGTTTCTAGAATTTTGGTGATGACAGGGGGTCAGTAGGTGCCATGATATGCCAGATGGCATATAAATCATCAGGGCTGTGTGTGTGGCGGCTGGCAGTAGTGATTATCGGAGCCCCCTCGGTCAGGGGTGACGTCACGGAATGTGTCAGTATCGGGCTGGACCGTCATCATTCTGTACCTGGAAGCTCCGGTGGCAGACAGTCTCCCCGATGATCGCCGGGCGCCTGGTCTGATATTGGCAGGTCCTCCATTACAGACATTCATCCTGGAGAGAGCAGAGTGAGAGCTGCTCGGCCACTGCTGGCATTAGCTGGGCTCTGCAAATCGCAGGAGATCCACAGAGCCCGGCAGAAGGAGAGGAGTCGGGAGAGGGGAGTACATGGAGCCACCCACTGACCCTGGAACGTCACCCCTGGCAGTGCTGAATTGAACAGTCCGCCCCTGGCAGGGGTAAAAGTAGTAGCGGGCAGAGAGACGGCCCTGGGGACGCCGACTTGGGGACATTCCCTCCAACTCCCACACACGTCAGGCAAATTAGGCGGCCGCGAGGCCCCTGGGAGTGCGAGGCCTAAGGCGACCGCCTAATTTGCCTAATTAGAGAGCCGCCTCTGCAAGAGAATTCAGGTTATTGTTAGTCCAACATGAAAAATCATCTATATCATTAATTTTATGGGAAAATTTTGGATCGCCTATGAAGGTGGCATGTGGGGGAGATTTAGATATAAGGTTGAATTTTTTTTTCACAAACAAAAAACGCATAATTCAAATCTAATTGCTTGGTATGTTGTTTTTTTGTTTTTTTTTTTGTAAACAAAAAACGCATAATGCAAATCTAATTGCTTGGTATGTTGTTTTTTTGTTTTTGTTTTTTCAAAGAACTGCTGTGTAGATTGAAAGGGTGAATTTATTTTTAAACATTGACTATAGCGCATTTAAAAATTAAAATTAAGCTGGGAATGCCAAAGTGGGAAAAATGAATGACCGATTACTAAATATTTAGCTGTCTAACTGTATGTTTTGTGTCTTTTAATGAACCGGCTTTCTCTCTGGGTCATTGTCACAAACAATAGCCTGGAACTTCGTATGAAACTATAATGTGAATCCTGTGTCAATTCTACCTTCATTTCCTAAACTCACATAGCGGCAGAGCCTCGCACTGTCACATTTGGTTTTAGATGGTCTTAGCCTTAAATATATTACACAGGGTTATTCAAGGCAGTGAAAAGAGTGCTAATGATGCGCAAAATGAAATTATCCATAGCACCTGATAACATTTAACTTCTCTGGAGCCAAATCAATGAAATATTAATTTTGGCTGCTATGGCTTAGAGTACCTTGCCTTAATAAGTCTGTATTCCTTAGTGCTATAGCTCCATATGACATGCATCCGTAAATTAAGCTGACATCATCTAAACAGTTATAAATATTTATGAGAAAGTTTTGACCCATTTACTGGCACAAAGCTTTCTCACTGTGCTTCTTAAAGTCTTCCATGGACACGGGCACATTTCTTGGGAACCATAATTTTACTTGCTACTACCTTATAGTCCCTCAGCATTGTCTGGGCTTACAATGTCTAAATCGTTAAAAAATTAGGAAACATTTGTGAACAGTGTGAAAAATTGTTGAACAATCCATTTTTACTAGTATTTGTCCCGGTCATACATGCAAATTTTAGGAAACAAAATACTGTATATACTCGAGTATAAGCTGAGTTTTTCAGCAAATTTTTTTTTTTTGCCCCCCTCGGCTTATACTGGAGTCAAGCACTTTTCTGCAGCAGAAAATTACATTTTACAACCCGACTTTGGGGCCCCCTATCTCGGGACCACTTGGTGCTAGGAACCCCAAACATATCCAATGATGGGGTTCCTAGCACCAAGTGGCCCTGAGATACGGGGCCCAAAGTCTGTTTGGAAAATGTCATTCTCTGCTGCAGAAAAGTGCTTGACATTTTCCGAACCGACTTTGGGGCCCGTATCTCGGGGACACTTGGTGCGCAAAGATATGGGGCCACAAAGTCGGTCAACTGTGTCCATCTGCAGCAATGTCATTTCAGGACCCTTTGGGTCCAGAGACCCCAAATTTGGCTGGAGATAGGGGGCATCTAGGAACCCTTAACTACCAAGTTTGAAGTTCGGGGGACCTATGGCTGCAAATGGGCACAGTGAGGCATGCAAGTGGGCACAGTGAGGCTGCAAATGGGCATTGTTGACCCACTTACAGTAGCTGCGCATTTCTCACACTAGGCTTATACTCGAGTCAATACGTTTTCCCATTTTTTTTGTGATAAAATTAGGTGCCTTGGCTTATATTTGGGTCGGCTTATACTCGAGTATATATGGTACGATTTTGGTTGTAATATGACAGAATGTGGAACATTTCAAGGGGTATGAATACTTTTTCAAGGCACTGTATATGAAGGCAGGTCCAATTCGATCAGTTTTTTCAATGCCTCAATACCAACTCGGTCAAAGCTAATCCACTGGACTGCTATTACCTTCTTTGCATAAAAGTACAGGAGGCTTATATTCGGGTCGGTTTATACTCGAGTATAACCGGTACTCTAATCTTTCTTTTATTACATATATTTTTGGTTTACTTTTTGTTTACTCTTTGGTATCACCTTGTTTAAAATAATTAAAAATAAGCTCTTTAAAAAAGTTATCCTATCAGATGTACAGAGAAGAGTGACGGTGGAGTCAAGGGACAATAAAGTTGGCCATGCACAGATCTGTAGTTCAAAGGGGCCGGGAGGAAAATTGTCGGCCAAACAATGGGTGTAGCCAATCATCTG
Organism: Lithobates sylvaticus; assembly: GCA_028564925.1. Classification (NCBI taxonomy): domain Eukaryota; kingdom Metazoa; phylum Chordata; class Amphibia; order Anura; family Ranidae; genus Lithobates; species Lithobates sylvaticus. Next base: position 467,062,693 of record CM053026.1, on the reverse strand, counting down.
CCATCACTGTTCAGGTATTCTGACAGCCGTATGCTGTCAGAATAGAAAAGCCAGCAGGAAAAATCTGTTTATCCACGTTGTTTAGCATGGATGGGGAATTCTGTTCAATTTTTTTAGTTGAGCCTATAAGAATGAAAGAAATCAATGTGTGTTTCATAGGCTGGTCCATGGGCTCACATTAGAGTGCACTGTTGCTTTGCTATATATTGGCAAAGAGTGTGTTCAATTTGAATGCCCATAATGCAACGTTCCAGGAAACTCTATTTTGGGAGCAATGTATTCATATATTATTATGCAGACTGTATGCCTGAAGTCTACCTCTAAGTTGTACTCTATATTCCTATGACATCCCTAAAGCCAGATAAGACAGTAAGAAAAGACAGAGATGCATCAATTGCATCTATAAAAACACAAATCCGCAGAAAGGCAGATTTCTTAGCACAGACTGATACATTTGTCATCATCAGCTGTAAAAAGGAACTAAACATTGGAAGCAGGCAAGCAGAGCGCAAAGGACTAGCCACCAGTATTGCCTGCGGTCACTCTGCTGTTCCTCTTTTTCCCATTACTGACTTACCTTGCTTCACTCTGCACGGTGTCCCTGTGTGGAGGTGGCCATCTTGGTAGAGGCAGCAGTGCCTTAGAGCTGCAGATAAACAACTATGAGCTTGTAGGCACACTCTCATACCAGGAAGTACGCTTTATCAGAGGAATTCCTAACAAAAACATACATTTTCAGCGTACTGCTTACACAATTAACAATTACACACACTCTTCATTTTCTGAGTTTCATCCCACTTCAACTAGGGTTACCCACAGTCATAACCCAACAATTTCAAGAAATCAGCAATTTTCAGTCAAATATTCATCTGTCTTAGAAAATGTGCTCTTTTACATGTTTATTCTTCTATTTTACAGGAAACCAGTACTGGCAGAAAAAAAAATCACCTGTCATTGCAAACTTCTTTCTGAAAAAGATAGTTGCCAGCCTGAGCCTGGCATCAATATTTTTGGAATCACTGAACTGGTTTGCATTTGAGGAGTTCATAATTAGACCACAGAGAGACATGGGTGGACATGAGCCTGCATATTTATTGCCTCAGAACTAAGCATTAGCAGGGTCTTAGATTACCAACAGCCAGAATAACATACACATCGGTATAGCCTGCTGTACAATGCAATAGCAGGCTTTAAAAAAAAAAGTCCTGGACTGATATGCCGTGTACACACGATCAGACATTTCAACAACAAAATCCCATGTTTTTTTTCTGATGGATTTTGGCTCAAACTTGTCTTGCATACACACGGTCGCACAAAGTTGGTCAGAAATTACGAACGTCAAGAACGCGGTGATGTACAACAGAAAATTGAAGTTCAATAGCCAGTGCTACTCTTCTGCTTGATTCCGACCGTGCGTGGCACTTTGTGCGTCGGCATTGTCTACACACGATCGGAATTTACACAAAAAGATTTTGTTGTCTGAAAATTTGAGAACCAGATCTCAAATTTTGAGTGACGGAAATTCCGATGGAGCCTACACATGTTTGGAATTTCCGACAACAAGCTCCCATCGTACATTTGCTGTTGGAAAGTCCGACAGTGTGTATGCGGAAATTAGGCTGCCTCTCCCATAGACATTTTCATGTTACATTTTTCAGTTTTGACCTAAGTGTACCTTTGAAATCCTTTTTTTTGCTACCAGTCTTTAATCAGTTTTTAATCCTTTTTTAAACACTGCTCAAATTTTCATTCATTTTTCATATAACTTTCAATGCTTTTTTTTTTTTAATACTTAAGAGGATTTTCAGTGTCATTGAGAATCTAAAAAATCTGCCACATGCCCTGTAGAAAGAGGAATTAAATACCTATTCAAAGTAGCTTAGACATATGTGCTTTCAGACTTCCTAGAGCTCAAGATAATTGCTGGCCACTTCTCTTCCTGGTCAGGGATCATTGCTAGCTGGAGGGATTACCTAACTCCAGGAAGTAAAAGACTACAAATCCCAGCAGGCTTTGTAGCAGGAAGGTGACTGATTGACTGTAAATAACATATTGATTCATACCTTTTACTAAATGGAAAATAAACAGTGTTCTGTATAGTACTGTAAGCATTTTCAATATCAGCGTCAGCCAGCAATGAACTTCAACCTGATAAAGGCAAACCAGGAATCAGGAGTGTCTTAGAACGCTGGTCGTATGCTATATAATCTTCAGATCTACCAAAAAAATATGTAGTGCAAGGGCCTGCTTGTCTGAATACAAATTAAATAGCTTTTGGAAAGGATCCTTTCACACTGCTCAGCTGAAAAAACACGATAAAAAACACATATGCTTGTTCAAGATGGGGAAGAGAGAGAATTCTAAATGTCCTAAATGTAATACTACAGAGGGCTCGTTTATGCATATGGTTTGGTATTGTGATACAGTGAGGCCCTTTTGGTCCCAGGCTACAACTTATCACAGACAGTTTTGACCAGCCCAATATTTGCAGCTCGGAGAGATGTTTACTGGGTCTGATAGACAATGAGGAATTGGATGCTGCCACTAAACTATTTCTTTGCCTCCTGTACTTTTACGCAAAGAAGGTAATAGCAATCCAGTGGATTGGCTTTGACCGAGTTGGTATTGGGGCATTGAAAAAACTGATTGAGTCGGACCTGCCTTCATATACAGTGCCTTGAAAAAGTATTCATACACCTTGAAATGTTCCACAATCTGTCATATTACAACCAAAATCGTACCATATATACTCGAGTAAGCCGACCCGAATATAAGCCAAGGCACCTAATTTTACCACAAAAAAATGGGAAAACGTATTGACTCGAGTACAGTATAAGCCTAGGGTGAGAAATGCGCAGCTACTGTAAGTGGAAAAGAGGGTCAACAATGCCCATTTGCAGTCTCACTGTGCCCATTTGCATCCCTCACTGTGCCCATTTGCAGCCATAGGTCCCCTGAACTTCAAACTCGGTAGTTAAGGGTTCCTAGGGTTCCCTATCTGCAGCCAAAATTTGGGGACTCTGAACCCAAAGGGTCCCAGAATGAAATTGCTGCAGATGGACACAGTTGACAGATTTTGGGGCCCTGTATCTCGGGCCACTTTGTGCTCGGAACCACAAATTTGGTGTGCAAACCCAGTGGAACTAGCACTACAACATATCCAAAGCTGGGGTTTGGAAAATGTCAAGCATTTTTCTGCAGCAGAGAATGACATTTTCCGAACCGACTTTGGGGCCCCGTATCTCGGGGCCACTTAGTGCTAGGAACCCAAGCACTAAGTGACAAATAAAGTGACATCCCACCCATGACAAATAACTAGCTGAAATGGGTGGGATGATGCATAGTAAAAGATTTATTTGAAAAATAATTTAAAATAGGCAAATGCTGGCCTGATAGTTTGTCTGCCAGTTTCTACAGATAAGAAAGCTTCCGGGTCTACTTTAACATCTCGTAAAAGCATGTTGGGATGACCATGATGCTACCCTTTAGATTGTTTTGATAAATACATCTGCTCTTGCCATCCAAGGAGGAGAAAACAACCAAGTGGCATACAGGCCAACTGAAGAGGGGGTTCAAGTCCCCTATCCCTTTACACCTTCTTAACCAACTTGATTATCCATGAAACTATTGTACTAGAGCAGGGATCTGCAAACTATGGCTGCCCAGCTGCCGCAGAACCACATGTCCCATGAGGCACTGCAAAGCCCTGTCATTCACAGACATGACTAGGCATAATTGATACTACAGTTCCAGAATGGCCGGAGGGCCCCACATGATGCTTCTTTGCCCCTGGCTTTTTTTTTTTTTGGAGTATTACAAATAGGTTAGATGAAAGTCTGAAGGGAGTTGTGGCTTGAAGATAGTGTCTTAGTACCAAAGTAATATTGTCTTCGTAAAGAAGGTAAAAATTGGATCTGAAAAGTTTGGCAGGGCCCAACGCTCAGAGATAGTAGAGGAAGAGGAGAACTTAGGGATGAATCCAATTCTAAGTTCCACTCTATCCGAGTACAAAAAATAATATTATTGTCTTCTGATCCCAGAGAGTTCTGATACTCCCCAGCCCGATGCCATTATCACAAAGAAAAATTGTTTCCAAGTTAGATTCCACAAGGATGCTGAATCAGATTGGGCAAAAGGCTGTTTGGATAAGGGCTACAGAGTGATAGAGAGATCCCAAGTGGGAAAGATTTGTTTTAATGGGTGGGCTTATCTTCTTGACTGTCTTGAAGAATTTGATTATTAAAGGATCTTCGGCCCATCTCTTGTTGTCACAGCAGAGATTGCCACCAGCTGTACCTTTAGGCCCCTTTCACACTGAAGCATTTTTCAGGCACTCCAGCGCTAAAAATAGTGCCTGTATAGCGCCTGAAAAAAGCTGGTCCTTTCACTCCAGTGTGAAAGCCGGAGCTGGACACTTGACCACCATTCACTGACAATGAGGTATGAGGAAAAAAGGAGAATGCTGAAAGTGCGCAAATCCTTTTCTTTTATAATATTCACTGGTCCTGAGGGAGGAGGCAAGGCGTAGCTTGTCACAGGTATGCTGCCAGGCACCAGGAAAAATGTAAATGTAATGCAATGCCTTTGTGGAGATTTCCCTTCACTTTCTGTCCCATAGCCAAACACAAAGTGAGAGAAAATCTCTGCAAATGAAGGGAATTCTTTGGGGACCCCCAGGTCACCAGAACTTGTATCCCCATTTGAAGATTTCCCCTCTATTACTTTTCTGGGGACAACCCAAAGTTTGGGATGTTCTTTTACTTTCACTTTCAATGATAATGGTAAACAGGACAAATAGAGAGAGGCGAATCTCCCTTACGGGACAGAGACAGCAATAACAACTGACAAGCATTCTAATGCCTATCCACTCTTTTTAACAAACTAAAAAAAAAAGTGTTGCCTTTTTTTTTTACTTAAATTTCACAAAAGGCTCACAGGTTTGCTTTTACTGTTTTAAAATGAGAACACTTACTGTGATACAATATTACATGTAACAAAATTAAAGCAAACAATCACATTGGGGATCCAAGAAATGTTCAGTGTGTTTAAGGCCTCATTCACATGGGTGTACCAAACTGTACTCTTGTGCAAGGGCTGTCTTCAGCTGCCTATAATGCGTAGGTGTTCTGTTCAGGTGCGTTTGGGCAGCCTGTTGAAGTCAATAAAGGCAGCTGGCAGTACAGACCTTTACATGCATCCCAGAATCTATACCCATGTGAGTTTTATGCACAAATCAGAACCCAGTCTGTCTGATTCTTGATCCGTGCATCAGACCCACACAGATGTGCACTCTGGGATGTTAATAGAGGTCCATACAGCCAGCTGCCTGTCATTGATTTTAACAGGCTGCCGGCATGCCATTGCATGGAACATCTGTGTATCCTGGGCATCTGAAGGTGGCACTTCACAAAGGTGTATGGAATTGTACGTCTGTGTAAAGGAGGCCTAATGGTTAAGGCAACAGCCAAAGTAGAAAGCTGCTTCCTAAGAACTACAAAGACCAGGGATCAAAGCTAGAAACACACAGGCATGATTGCTTTTATTGCGCAGCTTTAGGGCCATTAAAAACATAATACCATAAGCTATAGAGATTTTACTATCAGGGTATGCAGCTGCACAAGATAACTGTAGCAAAAGAAAACTCACCCAAGCTCTACCCAAGCTCTACTGCTGTATAATGTAGTTAGTGTGCAGAGTGGTCGGTGCTCTGGCTAATTGAGTTCACAGAGAATCAATAACTAGTACAAACTGGCAACTGGACAGCTTCTGCATAGAAAATTTTTATTGTAGCCTTATAGCAGTAACATCATCCAAAACATTAATATATATATATATTTATATATATAAGAGAGAGATATAGAGAGATAGAGAGAGAAACAACCCTCTTGAAATGAGAGGGGCAGTAATAGCTTGATTAAAAAATCCTCTCATGAATTGGTTACAGATGGAGATGATCAAAACCTGGGTCAAACAATCACATGTGACATGGGGGTTGAAACAGGAATCACAAGATGTTAACCATTCAAGTCCCACTGGTGCAGCAGTGGAAAAATTGCAATACAAAATAATTTATATATTTCAATGACCTTTTTCAAAAACAGGCTAACATCCATCCTTTTGTTCATACCCAACGGCATCCTGGTATTTAACGTGTGTATACACCACATCTCTCGTTGGAGCAGGGTGCAATGGGTGTCCCCCCTCTATTAGATTGTTTGTTTGATTTGTTCTAGACCGAAGAAAGAAAAGGTGTCAAGATTACCTCCATGCACTGTCTTAAAATGTTTTGATACATTTGAAATGTTTTTGGCATTTGGATTGGCAGGGTCATTGTAATGTTCTGAAACCCTGATTCGTAAATGACGAATGGTACACCCCACATACTGTATCTGACAGGCACTACATTCCACTACATAGATCACTGATTTGTAACTACAGTTAATAAAATGTTTAAGAGTGTATGTTTTGCCTGTAGAAGGTGACCGTTTTTGTCTTTCTGTGTCTTCTGCATTGTCTACACGTGCTAGTGCCACAAGGGAACGATCCCATGGTACTTAGCCATGTGCGTGAAGGCTGATATGAATGAAAAAGGCTAGGAGATAAAATAGATCCGAAGGTGGGGGCCCTTCTACTAGAAAAGTTTTACCCCTGTTGCAAAATGTTGTACAATGTTTTATCCGCATATAAAATAGGAAGACATTGTTTTTTATTGTTTTTTGAAAACTTTGTTAATTGGGTTCGATCACATCTTGATATACATTCGCAGTAGAAGTGTAATGGAGACACAGATATTATCGTTTCATTAGAAAAGAAAAAGAAAAGGTAACATATAGCAACGAAAACAGGTACAGTATGAGGGGAGTCCTTCATCAAAACAGGGATATACAATATTCTTTGTCAATGCTCCGGTCTAAGGGGGAACCGAGGTTGGTCGCGGTGGCCAAGAGCTGGCTCCGCTAGCTCTAACAGTGCCACATCTAGGCTAGAAGGAACTTGGTTGGGACTAGAAAAATGGTCTATCCACAAGGACCACGTGGTAGCAAGCTTATCTCTGGTGCCCTTACACGTAGCAATCCAATCCTCCGCCTCCCTGATCTCATTCACCCTGTGTACCCATTCCTCCCTGCTCGGAACCTGTGCTTTCTTCCAGTAGATAGGAAGTAGTCTCCTGGCTGCATTCAGTCTAGCTCCAGAATTTCTTTAACCTGTACTTTAACATCCTTCCAGAAAGGTACGATCAGTGGGCAGTCCCACCATAGGAGTAGTAATGTTCCTCGGCCTCCACAGCCACACCAACATAACTCAGAGTTGGTAGGGTATATCCGTGCCAGGTCGGTAGGCACCCTGTACCAGCGTGACAGTACAGGGGGTCCCCGGGTTACAAACAAGATAGGGACTGTAGGTTTGTTCTTAAGTTGAATCTGTTTGTAAGTCGGAACAGGTACATTTTTTAAGTGTAGCTCCAGTCAAAAAAATCTATTTTTACGTTTTTTAGATAACATAGAGAAGGGTTATCACCCCTGTAACATTTGTTTTGCTGTCTGTGCCCCTGTTCAGAAGATTTCACCTCACCTTCTGTCCCAATGACAATTGGATTTTTAAAATTTTGGTTTGTTAGGGAAACATGGACTGGTGATAAAGCATCAGTGGAGACACCTTTTTCACATATTAACTCTTACATGAGTGAATTTCCCTTCCTAGGGGTGGATTTCCTCTCACTTCCTGTTGTCTCCCTCCGTTTGTAAGTAGGAGTCGTTTGTAAGTCGGATGTTTGTAAGTCGGGGACCCCCTGTATCTTGTATTTCGTCTTCTGCTTTTTAGAGTCTACAGAGCTTGAATGGGTAAGCTGGTAAAGGTGTGTCAGCTGAAGTCCAGTAATTTCCAGACCTGAGTCCCTCTCCCAGGCCCAAATATATATGGGCTTGGAGGCTGAGGATGAGGACCCCAGCAGTTGGTAAAGTTCTGAGACCATGTGTGGTATTGGTTATTCTGCTATGAATAGGCCTTCGAAGTGTGTAAGTGATGTAATGTCTTTTATGGAGCCGCCGTGAAGAAGTGGTGCAATTGTCTGTACCTCCAGAAGTTAATTTGAGGTCCCCCGGGTCTAGCTGTTAGGGACTCAAAGGGTGTTAGTTTGCTGTTCCTCAGTAATTTCCCACAGCTAGCATTCCCGTTGTCTACCCAGGTTCCAAAGAAAGTCATGTGTTCCCCTGGGGGAAACCAGAGGAATCCTTCCAATGGTGCCAGCAGGGACACAGAGGGGGCCAGGTCCAGCGCCCGATTGAAGCTGTCCCATGTCTTGGGGGGTAGTTAAGGGTGATGTATCCTCTGACAACCCTCTGTGTTCACGCGAGAGCCACGGGGCGTAGGATAGGTTTCTACCAGCCATATATTTCTCCACAGGTACCCAGAGCTTAGACTGGGCCTGGAAGCGCCAGTTCAGAATCCTCTGAAGCACTATAGCTTTGTATATCTGGAATTCCCAAACCACTGGAGCGGTTCAGGCGTTTCAGTATTTTCAGGCTATACATGGTTTCCATGAGTTCCATACGAAGCTGGTGAACATACTGGACAGTTGGGTAAAAAATAGTCTGGGTAGTGGAATAGGGAGCATCTGCGTGCAACAGTATCCTGGGGAGAACATTAATTTTTATGATATTACCCTCCCTAGCCAGGTGAAGGCAGTCTTCGTCCAGTGTAATAAGTCTTGTCTGACCACAGTCACCAACCGGGGGTAGTTAGCTCAATACAGTGTGTCAAAGCGGTCTGTTAACTGAATGCCTAGGTATCGCAGGGAGGTCAAAGCCCATGTAAAGGGGAATGCGCTTCGTAGACTATTGGTCATGGCAGAGGATAGCTGGATAGGCAGAATTACGGATTTTGTAAAATTAATTTTAAAGTTCGAGAGCGTCCCGAAATGCTGGAGTTCATCGTGAGCGTAAGCTGAGAGTTTATGTTCCGTGTTTCCTACTGTCAGGCCTGTGATTTCTGTATTCGCTCTCAATTTACGCAGCAAGGGCTCAAGGGCTAGTGCGAAGAGGAGAGGCAAAAGGGGACACCCTTGTCTTGTACCATTCCTGATCGAGAACCTGGATGAAGAAATACCGTTAATTTTAACTTGTGCACTAGGTTCTGAGTAAAGGGCTAGAATCCAGGCTAGCATGTTCGATCCTAGTCCCAAGGTGTCTAGAACTTCACGGAGATAGGACCAGTCAATGCTGTTGAACGCTTTCTCAGCGTCTGTGGACAGTATTAAATAAGAAGGTGGCTCCTGCCTATGCCTAAACCAGTAAATAAGCTGGATTGCCCGAATGGAATTGTCTCTAGCCTCACGTCCGGTAATGAATCCTGTTTGGTCAGGGTGGATTATGTGGGGTATGAGGTGCTTCAGTCGGTTTTCCAGAATTTTCGGCAGTATCTTTATGTCAGTGTTCAGTAAAGATATGGGGCGATAACTCTGAGGGACAGTGGGGTCTTTGCCTTCCTTCGGTATTACCGATATATGTGCCAGTAGCGCCTCTGGAGGGATGATGCTGCCTTTTGCTAGAGAGTTAAAGTATCTACACATGGGGTTTATTAGTATCGGGGACAACGTTGTGTAGTATGCTTTAATGAACCCATCCAGGCCTGGGCTTTTCCCATTGGGCAGCGATTTAACAGTTGATTTGAGCTCTTCAGTAGTGATTGGGGACTCTAAAGCCCCATACACACGGTCGGACTTTTTCATGGATTCTGTCCGATCGGACAATGTTGTTGAAAAATCAGACCGTGTGTATGCACCATCGGACAGTGTACGTCGGATTGTCCGACGGACAAAGTCTTATCTCCTGCTGGAAAGATTTGCCGACAACACGGTCCGATCACACCAAATCCGATCGTGTGTACGGTTGTCCGACCGGACAAAGTGCTACGCATGCTCAGATCACATTACAAGACCAAAGCTATTGGCTACTAGCCTCTACGTAGTCCCGTCGTAGGCAACAAACGTCACCACGTTCAGAATGATCGGATTTTCCGACAACTTTGTCCGACCGTGTGTACGCAAAACCAACATCAGACAAAGTATGACGGACAGGATCCGACCGACCTGGTCCGCGGATTGTCCGACCGTGTGTATGGGGCTTAAGTCTGACCATTGGTCATCGGTCAGGGGCGATAGGCCGGTCTTTGACAAACAGTCTCAGATCTTAGTCAGGAGGGCAGCTCTAGCATCAGAAGTCAGGTTGGAATCCAAGTTATATAGCTCTGCATAATAGTCACGGAACTCCGAGGCTATCTTAGATGACTGAAACACCAATTCCCCAGAAGAGGAGCAGAGTTTATGTACATATGTCTGGGCACGTTCCGTGCGTAGGGCCAGCATACGGCCGCATTTATTGAAATGTTCATAATATTTATGGGACAGGTATCGTAGTTGTTTTCATGGTTGACAGTCTAGTAAGTGTGAGAACAGCTCTCTAAGCGCCATCAGTTTTAGTAAAACCTCAGGGTCTCCCCCACTCTTATGCTTGAGTTCCGCATGTTGGAGTGTGGTAAGGACCCTGTGGAAGTCCGCTTGTCGTTCCTTTTTAAGTTTAGTGCCCAGAGAGATTAGCTCTCCCCGTATTACCGCCTTATGGCCCTCCCAGATCGTCCCGTTGCTAAGGTCATCCGTTGTGTTTTCTTGGAAATAATGTGTCAAGGCCTCCGAGTTCTTTGAAACTACTACAGAGTCGTCCAACAAGTTTTCATTTAGTCGCCAGGACCAGGCCCTATGGGCACAGGGGAGTTTAGGTACAGAGGTGGGCCCTACCAGGGCCAGTGCAACAGGTGTAGGGTCTATGGATTAGGGACTCAGGGAAGGCTTGCCTGTGATCCGGGCAGACACTCATCTGTCTGTCACAGCTAGCCAGTACACAAACCAAGGACTGGGTCAAGGCCCAGGTCTGAGGTTTTGCGTCATGTGCCGGGTCTCCTTCCTATGAGGTAATTAGTGGTAGGATCCCTCTCAACCGGGAAGAAAAAGGAAGATTAGAATCTTGGCCGGACCATCAGTCCCTCAATGTGGAAGGACCAGGCAATACATCGCTGGCTTGGTGCTGGTGACTTTGCCTACAGCTGCTGCGTTGTTGTGTGTGTGTAGCCAGGGCTGGGGAAGCCAGATAGCTGGGAAGCCTGCTACCTCTGGATCGCCAATCCAGGAAGTCCACAGGGTCCAGCCCAAGACATGACAGGAAGTGTGGAAGGTCATCCTTGGTGCGTAGTGTAACTGGTTGGCCATCTTTGGTCGCCTGCAGGTAGAATAGGAAACCCCATCATAAGGCAGGCCTGCTTCTTGTAGGGCTGCCAGCACTGGCTTCAAGGCTCTACGCTGTATAAGGGTGCGCCGGGCAATGTCTTGATAAAAAAAGAGGTGGGCACCATAAAAATCTAAAAACGGCTTTTTGCGCATCTTCTGCATTATACGTTTCTTTATATAGTATATTTGTGTAGTTTGCATATGATGTCCCTGGGATTGTCTGCATCCTGTGAAGAAGGCCTCAGAGCTCGGTGGGCCCGGTCAATCTTAATGGGCACAGTGTCCGGGAGCTCCAGGATTTCTCTGAATATCCCCATCAGTGAGGGGATAATATATTTTGGGGAAGTAGCTTCTGGCAGGCCGCAAATGCGAATTTGCACGCCTGCTACAGTTCTCAAAGTCAAGCTGAGATAGTGGGGAGAGACCAAATATGTCTTTTAATGTCCCCATCGTCCATGAGGTCAGCTATGTCTGACCCTCTATCTCGGGAGGTTGTGGACCCAGGGGAAGCACTCACCGATCCAGGGGAGGGCTGCGGGGACACAGAGCGGTGCAGTCTGTGCTGGCAGCGCCGCGTCTTGCTTGATAGTTTTGCTGACCGGCGCCATCTTGAATTTCTCCTGTGCCTTGCCGCAGGTCCTGGAAAAATAGTTATCTAGCTGGCCCTGTCTGGATTTTTCGGTGCCAGGATTCTGGGTTGTGTTCCGCCGCATCTGGGACATGTCTCGAGACATTTCCGGGCTCATAATCTCCGGCGTGCTGCTGTTTGTGCTGCTGTGATAGCGGAGCATGGACCAGACACGTTCCCCCCCGGAAGACATTGTTTAACAATTTGATTACACTGTTTAGAATAAGTGATAAAGTGTATTTGATTCCTACTGCAGTGGGACTGTCTTTTGATACTCTCAGCATTTTTTAGCATGCTATCTCTGTCCCTATTCTCCGCCTTGATCCTGCCATTATCGATCAAATGTTTCTTGTATCCTCTTCTTGTTAATGTTTCTGAAACCATAGTGCATTCTTTCTTCATAATCAGAGCAATTCCTTTTGGCTCGCATAGAGACACCTTTTGGATAAAGGATAGAATGCAGAAATACTGGAACAAAAAATTAGATTATTTGATGGTAGAGAAACAGATTATTCCGATATTCCATCATCTTCCAAAAGTCCACAAACATCTCACTCCTGTTCAGGGCCGTCCCATTGTTGTGGGCATAGGGTCCATATTGGAGAGACTTGGCGAGTGGCTAGATGAACATCTCCAACCCCTCGTCACCCGCTTACCAAGATACCTTAGGGACACAGGTCACCTTCTTGCCCACACATGAATTCAAATGGTCAGCAACCAATACTTGGATCACTGTTGATGTTAAGGCATTATATTCTTGTATACTGCACTGTTTAGCCCTGGAGGCTATCAAATATCACCTTACATCATACAGTTGTTATAGTCAGGGTGTGTGCGATTTTTCTACTCTTGGCTATTGAGTTTCTATTGAAACATAACTACTTCATGTTTGATTAATACTTTTATATACAATGCCAAGGTGCCTCGATGGGGGCTAAATGTTCTCCCTCACTGGCAAATTTGTATATGGCGTGGTGGGAGGAGGTCTTTCTTTTCACACATAATAATCCTTTCAGAGTGTGTTTCGACTGGTATTGTCGCTACATAGATGACCTGGCTCTGGTGTGGACTGGGCCGGTCTCTATGGTAGATTCTTTCATTCAGTATTTAAATAACAACCATTTTAATTTAGAGTTTAGCCACAATTTCCACTCTGATAGCATTGATTATTCGGATATAACACTAATGCGTACACACGGCCAGAATTTCTGATGGAAACAGTCCGATGGGAGCTTTTCATTGGATTTTCCGACCATGTGTATGCCCATCAGTCTTCTTCTGTCAGCATTTCCGACGGACTTTAGATTGAGAGCCTGTTCTTAATTTTTCCAACGGAAAAACATTCTATCGGAATTTCCGATCATGTGTATGCAATTCCGACACGCAAAATTCCGCCTCGGAAACAATTTGACGCATGCTCGGAAGCATTAAACTTCCATTTTATAGTGCCGTCGAATGTGTTGTATGTTGCAGTGTTATTGACCGTCGGAATTTGGTGTGACCGTGTGTAGGCAAGACAGTTTGAGCCTAATTTCATCGTAATTTCAACGGGAAAACCATCAGATCTTTTTCCGATGAGAATTTCCGATCGTGTGTACACGGGATAACAGGACACATTGATAGTGGCAGGGTGACTACAAGAACCTTTAGAAAACAATGCACTGGCGATTCACTTTTGCTCGCTACGAGTTGTCACCCTTCTCATACTATACATGCATTACCAGTGGGGGAGTTTGTGCAAGCCAAAAGGACCTGCTCTGATCATGAAGGCTTTGTGAAAGAATGCACTGTGGTTTCAGAAATATAGGATACAAGAAACATTTGATTGATAATGGCAGGATCAAGGCGGAGAGTAGGGACAGAGATAGCATGCTAAAAAATGCAGAGAGCCCTAGTATCAAAAGACAGTCCCACTGCAGTAGGAATCAAATACGCTTTGTTACCACTTATTCTAGACAGTATAATCAAATTGTAGCAATTGTTAAACAAGAGTCATGTCAGTACGTGAGTGTGTGATTGTGGCAATTTGAATGGGGTTGCCAATATCTGGGTTTGATTATGCATGGTTGCACGCATGTGGGATGGGGATGGGGATGTCTGGGTTGTGTGGGGGGGGGGGGGTGTTTTTGGTGTATGTGTGTTTTTTTTTATTTTTTTATTTTTTTATTATTAGTTGAGGGACATATAGCGAATTTGGGTGGGAGAATGGATACATCAACACTTCATTGGGGACTAGCCTGATGGGGTTTACTTTTGTTATCTCTGACGCACTAAATGCTGTTACAATTTTGATATGTATTTTATTTATTAGTATTTCTTTTTGTCTTATACACCTAAGGTTGAAACCATACATATTTTTAAATAATAAATTTGCCAGAATTTCGTCCATTTTCCTGATGAAGCCGTTTTTCGGCGAAACATGTAGAAGCTCTTGGACTTCGTACTTACCATTTTTTATTTATAAATTTTTTTGTGTGTTATATACTATTTAATATTTGTATTTTTTATAGTAACGAAGTGTAGTGTGCGTTTAAAACTTGTACCCTTAAAATCCCATATCCTGTATCTCACTATTTTCTAAATTGAAAGGGATGTCGGTACCTTTATTTACATAGATTAGTTGGAACTTGGTCCCCAATCACACCTTTTACTAATTGTTAAACAATGTCTTCTTATTTTATATGCTGATAAAACATTATACAACATTTTGCAGCAGGGGTATAGCTTTTCTAGTAGAAGGGCCCCCACCTTGGGATCTATGTTATCTCCTAGTCTTTTTCATTCACATCAGCCTTCACGCACATGGCTAAGTAACACGGGATCGTTCCCTTGTGGCACTAGCACGTGTAGACAATGCAGAAGACACAGAAAGACTAAAACGGTCACCTCTTTTTCTACAGGCAAAACATACACTCTTAAACATTTTATTAACTGTAGTTACAAATCAGTGATCTATGTAGTGGAATGTAGTGCCTGTCAGATACAGTATGTGGGGTGTACCATTTGTCATTTACGAATCAGGGTTTCAGAACATTACAATGACAATGCCAATCCAAATGCCAAAAACATTTCAAATGTATCAAAACATTTTAAGACAGTGCATGGAGGTAATCTTGACACCTTTTCTTTCTTCGGTCTAGAAAAAAAGCAAACAATCTAAAAGGGGGGGGGGCACCCATCGCACCCTGCTCCAAGAGAGCTGTGGTGGATTCAAATGTTAAATACCAGGATGCCATTGGGTATGAACAATAGGATGGATGTTAGCCTGTTTTTGAAATAAGTCTTTGAAATATATTAATTATTTCTATTGCAATTTTTCCATTGCTGCACCAGTGGGACTTTAATGGTTAATATCTTGTGCTTCCTGTTTCAATCCCCTTGTCACATGTGATTGTTTGACCCAAGTTTTGATCAACTCCATCTGTAACCAATTAATGAGATGATTTTTTAATTAAGCTATTACTGCCCCTCTCATTTCAAGAGAGTCGTCTCTCTCTCTCTCTCTCTCTATATATATATATATATATATATATATATATATGCTTTTTATGCTTTTGATGAAGACTTAGGCTGAAACGCATCAGTTTTTGGATGATGTTACTGCTATAATGCTACAATAAAAATGTTCTATGGAGAAGCTGTCGAGTTGCCAGTTTCTACTTGTTATGGATGCTCAAGATTATTGTGTGGATGAAAATTAGAGCCAATAGGCAGGTACGCTGTGTCATGAAAAGGTTTAAATGCTTCATGTTAGATTGAAGTGCATCTTTAAAGTTATGCAAATAAATATGTATACGTCCTATAATAATTTTTGTCCACATGCTATATTAATAATTCTGTGTAAGATCCCAGCTCATAAAATGAAACCACGAGTTCAATGCAAGGTTTAATTCAATGAATATAATCCGCTGTGTTCTGAGATTTCCAAACCCGACTACTTAGAAGGATAGGTGGGAAGGTTCCCTCTTGTAACTGATAAATAAGCCAGCATTATAATTGCCACTGACAGATTCTGTTGTGTCAACTACAAAAAGAAAACTGTATGCAAGGTTTTGTGTGAATACTGGCTTAACAGACAGACAGACATGAAGCTACATACAAAACCTCCAAAAATCTGCTAATTGTCTAAACATGACATTGATGAATAGACCCTTAAGGTGCTGTAGGGAGATGTATTAACATAAATGAGATGAAGTGGAATAGCAAAAGATCAACAAAAACTGAGTGTCTTGACTGACAGAGGGAATTGGCATCATCTTCCAGAGAGGATCTTTAAACCAGAGCAGATGGTCCAAGACTTTAATGAGGAAAGAAAAAAGCAAAGAAATAGCAATCTTCCACTTGTGCTATTTGCAGAGTCAAAATAGCATAAGTGGTATCATGCGATGTACAATTATGTGTGTACACAAGATGTTTATTTTAACATAGAGTGTTAGCCAGAACAAGGTGACCTCTACAGTTTTATGCACACCTGATTTTTAGTAGTTAACGTTGTACTACACAAAAAAAGGTTAGGGAGAGAAGAAAGCCACATCAGACCTTTCCGTGTATATGCTTACTTCGTTACTTGAGTTTTTGCTGTGTGCTTAAATATTCTTTATACTCCGTGATATCATGCCAATGCAAGGAGGTTATGTTACACAGTTATATGGGGAAGATGATGATGAAAAAGCCACAGAGATACTATGATGCCAGACTTGTTGAATATTTTCAGATTTGTCACCTAATTTTAGTCCTAGTTTCTTCATCCAGTTTTCTTCTTTGTAGCTTGTAAGCCTTTGCCATTTAGTAAAATAAAAAAGATCTGCTGCGCTTAGACTGCTTTCACACTGAGGAGCTTTACAGGAGCTACAGCGCCAAAAATAGTGCCTGCATAGCATTGTAAAGAGCCTCTTCTGTCTCTCCAGTGTGAAAGTCGGAGGGCTTTCACACTGGAGCGGTGCTCTTGAAGGAAGGTAAAAAAAGTCCTGCAAGCAGCATCTTTGCAGCGCTGTAGGAGCAGTGTATACACTGCTCCTAAAGAGCCCCTGCCCATTGAAATCATTGGGGCAGCGCCGCCAAACCGCCAGCAAAGCGCCGCTAATACTTCACCATTTATATATGGTTTAGTGTGATAGTCCCCTTATCCACAAGATGGCGCTGTGTCCGAGTGTTATACATCATTTTTATATTGATTTTTTTATATCTCCTTATTGTGCACATTATAAAGTTAAATAGTCTGATCTTCTCTTCATTAATAAAGTTGTTGATCAAGTAAATACAAATATTTATAAATTGCGCTG
>CM053026.1:467018871-467045005 GCA_028564925.1 Lithobates sylvaticus | reverse complement strand
TCTCTTTTGTATCATCTTTTACCCATTCCCATTTTGGATGTTATGTACATATTCTTCAGATTTAATTATGTTTTTCTTTTTTTGAATTGTGCATATACCCTTGTTTTTGCAGCCTTTATACAGTGGACCACAATGTTGACACCTACGTTTTTGTACACATACTTATTTTCTTTGTATGTATTTTTTCTGTATTTTTGTACTAACCACACATTTATATACATTTTATTGGCATGTAATTTGTTGTTGGTCTTTATCCTGGCTGTCCTACCCATACCTTTATTCCAATGTTTTTTTCTTTTGGGATTTGGGTGTGGGCTGCTGCAGCCAGGTGAGATCTTTTGAATGCAATCACCAGAAGGATTAAGCTGTAGTGCCCCGATTGGCTGTTTAGTCAATGTCGGTCACCTGACTTTAGCTATATAAGTTTTGTTTTTTGCATTCTATCTTTAGCTATGACTAAGCGCCTTTGAGGCGTGAAACGCGTAAGCTACTGTTGCTGTTTTGCTGTATCGCATGAGATGTCACTACTTTGGATTTTATCTTTTGCCTAATAAAGAAGTTTTTGCTGAAGTGCGGCCATCCAGACTTCCCTTTTTCCTCTCTGGATGCAGCAGGACTCGGGAGCGCGCTCGCATGTGTGCCCCGTTGGAATGCGGGTTTCTGAGGGGGCACGCAATGCAGGGGGGAGCCAGGAGCGCCACTGGGGGACCCTAGAAGAGGAGGATCTGGGCCACTCTGCAAAACCCTTGCACAGAGGAGACAAGTATACCATGTTTGTTATTTTCAAAAAAAAAAAACCTTTACAACCCCTTTAACCCCTTGTCTGCCAAGGTACGGTTATACACATCCGTGCATTCAACTGATTTTACACAAGCTAATGTGTATAAACCTATTGCATTCCAATCTATCTTGTGCACATTTTATCGAAAACTTTAGAACAGTTTACAAGAATCTATGGACGATACATGAAACTGCAACAGACTTTTAAACCGTTGTGATTTTGCTTTATATGTGACAATCCTGAAATTGAAAAGATATAAATTGTAAAAAAAAAAAAAAAAAAAAAAAAAACACTTACTTTCCCCCACCACTTGTTAGTGATGGTGCTGGCCTTGTGAGCAAATCTGAGATCTGTGAGGAGAGCTTAGTTTTGGCTGCAGTTTGTTGCTGCACTCTAACTTCTGCTGCATCTGCCAGATGCATTAATGTCTTGCGTTCTGGGCTCTCTTCAAAATTTTTGCAACCTATGCACTTACATATTGAGGAGCACATGATTTTAGCCTGTGGGGAAAAAAAAAACAAACAGACATCATAAGTGGAGAGAAAGCAAACAGCAATTAAATCAGTTACTAAAGTATTAAAATAATGCTATTGAAACTTAAATAAATGCACCGGGAAAGGACTTTCCAACAACAGAAGAGCAGTGTAGACATCTACGATAACAAAGTTTAATAAAACAGCATTGTTGCAACAATTAATGTAAACCTTTCTCGAGAGAAACATGGAGGTTACCAATGCAGACTTCTAATTTTTCAAATAAAAAGTTTCTTGGCTGTCACGCTGACCCTCAGTCTTAAAAGAGGAGCTCCAGTCTCCCCCTCAAAAAATTTAAAGTCAGCAACTACAAATACAGGCCGAGGGTGTAACACAGCAGCATTGAAATAGCACTTTATTTCTGTCACTTTAATTAGAAACCTGGGAAAGGAGGTGTAGGTCTTCACTACTTGGCCTCTATTCACTTAATACTTATTTATCATATGGTCCTCATTCACCATTAATAACCAGAGGAATAGCGCCATATCTACACCTTTTCCATTCATTTCCTTGCTCCACTTCGGTGGCAGTAATATGTAGAGGCAGCAATTTCTCCTTTGACCATCAAACATACATATTTCTTTATCATCTATTTTTTCTGCATCATATACTCTGTGGCACAGTATCGAACCATTTCTTTCAACTACAAACACTGTAGCTGCTGACTTTTAATATAAGGACACTTACCTGTCCAGGGATCCAGCGCTGTCTTCACCCAAGCCAATTCTTCAATGGGCTTTGGGTCCAGGCACCAGCATCTTAATGAAGGGAAACCGCAAGTGGAGCTGTCCACCCCAGGAGAACACCCAGTGGCAATTGCTAGTGGCTATAACCTCGGCATTATTCACATGAAAAATCCAAAATGTTGGTTGTACCCAAGTTGAGCGATCAATCAACTTGGGTACAATCAGCCTGCCCATAAATGGTTGGAATCCCGGCCGGTCCACACATCCCAAAAGAAGGAAACCCACACAATGCAATGATACAGTTTGAATATTTTAGACCTAAACTAGACCTTCAAAGCAGTACGGTTTGTTCAGATTACGCCCTATACCTCAGGAAATCAACCTTACCTCGTAACATTCACAGTAGTTTTTTAAACATCCAGAACGTTTGCAGTTGCATCCTTTGCTGTGTCTTCTATCAGACTCTCCTTCCTTTCCTTTACCAATTTTTGGTTTGAAAGCTTCAGGATTTCTATCTAGACAAGCCTAGAAGCAGATAGGAAAATGCAAAGAGGCTGTAGGTACGAGGAATAAATAATAATAAAAAAAAAAAAAAAAACACATAAAGGTGTAATAAATCAAAAATATTGAAACATTCAGCAGCAATGCTGCTGCCCTAATTAAAGTAACACCATTCTTCTTTTGTTTTAAATAAATATACATAGGGAACAAAATCAGGCAGTTATTAAAAATGACACATACAAAAGGATTGATACATCTAAAATCCATTTACTAACAAATTCCACTTTTCTCACCTTGATTGCTTTTTGTCTTTCATTTTCATGTTCTAAGTTATTGTAGCAATTTGTACAGTTGCAGTTGTTGCAAAACTCTCCATTCGCAAAGCAGTCACAATAGCTAAAATAAATACAAATTAATTAAAAAAATCCAAGTCTGAATATTATTTAATTGCAATTCATTCCCAAAAGATTCCATAACTTGCAATGCATGCTGAAAAACTAGCACAATTGTGGTGATTGTTTTGATGCAGTACACATGTGAAGTGATTTATCATCATGTTAGTTACCAAAAATCCTAACTTTTTAATTGTACATTACAGGACAAAGGATGCTTCATATTCATGACTACTTGGGGATGTCCCAAAGCACTGAACATGAGGGGTGAGCAATACTACAACAAGGCCAAAACAGAAGAGAGGAGAATGCCACTACAAAACTGCCATCTGCACAGACATGAACATCAATCGGTTAGAACTTGTAAATGTGTAAAGGCAACGCCAGGTATCAGCTTTCTAAACTTGAGCAACAGAAGCTTGATGTTGGATTTCTCAGAAGGCACTGACACTCCTGGGGGAATGGGCCCTAATAGGCAAAAGGTGGACTCTTGCCCTTAATACCACAGACCTGAGGAATGGAACATGTTTTTCCCCAAGAAAAGAGCAGGTCTGTTTGTTCTTGAGCAATGGGGTTTATTTACTAAAGCTAGAGAGTTCAAAATCAGTCTCACTTCTGCATCGAAACGAATCAACTTACAGGTTTTATTACCAAAGTTTAATTGAACAAGCTGAGGTTAGAAGCTGACTGGTTTCTCTACAGAAGTAAGACTGATTTTGCACTCTCTAGCTTTAGTAAATAAACCCCATTGTGTTGTGGCATTGTCTGACTGCATCCTTATGCCACGTACACACGATCGGACTTTGACGGACTAGGTCCGACATACTTTCCGACGGACTTTGCATCGGAGGTCCGCTGGACTTTCAAACGAACGGACTTGCCCACAAACGATCACTCCAAAAGTCCAACGGATTCGAACGTGATGACGTACGAACGGACTAGAATAAGGAAGTTCATAGCCAGTAGCCAATAGCTGCCCTAGCGTTGTTTTTTGTCTGTCAGACTAGCACACAGACGACCGGATTTTTACACCGGAAAGATTTGAAACATGTTTTATTTCTAGGTCCGTCTGACTTTTGGGAAAGAAACGTCTGCTGGAGCCCATACACGATTGAATTGTCCGATGGATTCTGGTCCGTCGGACCAAGTCTGCCGGAAAGTCCTATCGTGTGTACGCGGGATTACAGGGAGACCACGGATTTACCAGAAGTTCCAGAATGTTGACTGGTAAATTCCACTCCTCTTATAGCCACACTGCCCAAACTAAATGTTTTCCGAAATATCTCCCCAGGCCAAATGGCTGGCATCACCAAGACCTTCCAGTTAATTGGAAAAAAAAAAGAAGACTTTCCCGTATCCAGCATCTGTGTGCATTTTTATCATTACAGAGCCAACCTGCTCCTGGGAGTATGAGCAAGTCCAAGGACTCCTGATGGTCATCCTATACTGACAGATACACAGTTCAAGAGCTTTTGACTAAAACTAAAAATAAGGGATGGAATCAAAGGCGGTTACCATCTTTCTACCAGTACCTACATACAGGCCTAAATTACTATTTTGAGAACCAAGCCTAGAAACTTCAGACCTTGTGTGGTAACCAAACACTAAATTGAACCTTTCGAGGATCTATACCATCTGCCTGATATTTGACATCAGCTTCTAAATCAATTGCTCCAAGAGAAGCAGGTCATCAAGATAACCCACAATGGGAATATTCAGGTGTTCACCAACCCCAGAACCAGAGCCAATACCACATTCTAGGGGGGTGGTGATAGGATGAAAGGCAACACCACAAACAGATAGTGGCATCCTCCACTGCAAATTGCAAAAAAAAAATCTTGACGAGGCCAGAAAATCAGGATGCATATATAGGCAACCTTGATATCCACTGATACCAATAAATTCCCTCTGATGAGGTGAACCAAGCACCAACTGGGTGAATTCCATCCAGAATTTTGTGCTTTCAGGGATTTGTTTTGACTTTTGAGGCCAGACATCTTTGTCTTGCCTGGGAACTAAACAAGCTGGAATAGAAGCCATAAGACATCAGCCTTTCCAGAGATGCAAGAAAACCTTTTTTGTGGTTCCACATATTCCTTTGTGGAGTAAGTGTGTGTGTGGGGGGGAGGGGGGGGGGGGGCAGGGAAACTCTGTCTGAGGCTTGCTGCTTACAAAAGGAACTATTCTTGGATTCTGAAGGCATCACCAGTTTCTGACCTGTCACCTTCACCACATTCTTCAGTGTGAAGAGAATGCTTTTCCCAACAGGCATCCAAGTATGGTCCTTGGTCCTATTGCCCTCCAAGAAAATCCTCTCAATGTGCTTCCTGCAGATAAGTACTGCTGACAGACATTTGAGCCATACAATCCTGCTTATGTGAACAGACATGATACCCAACCAAGAAAGCTGCCTTCTGGAGTTTTCAATGGCATTTACTGAGAAACTCAATGCTCTTGAAAAATCTTCCAGAAACTGCCATACAGCAGGAGCCCCTGAATTCAATTCTCTGGTACAAAGCATATGCTTTGAGGGCTTGGCTCACTTCCATTGCATCCACTGCAGGCTGCAGAGCGACACCTTAAAGAAGGGACCTCATCCATATGGATCATCAGAGCCTTTTATTCAAGTGGGAAGTAGCCAGGTTAACAACCATAGGACCCCGTCTCTTGCCGTAGTTGTGAATGGGGATTAACCCTGTAAATGCACCGTTGTCTACGGTGCGCATGCGCCGTAGACAACGTTGTAAAAAGTTCTTTGCAAATATCTCCTAAACCGTGCGGGTTTAGGAGATATTTCTTGTACCTACAGGTAAGCCTTAATCTAGGCTTACCTGTAGGTGAAAGTTGCAATTGAGGGTATACAACCCCTTTAACACACTTACAGCACTTAAAGTAGGGGCATCATCAGTTATAAGCAAATACTCTGAACCCCATTTATAATGGGCGCCATCTCATAAGACACAGCAATGTTTACTCAACACCGCACTTGCATTTATATATGACTCATTCATAAACTACAGACTGTAGTGTCCCCTGAAATGTTCTCTGCAGAATGTTGCAAAGCAATTGGATAGATTGAGAGGCCAGTCACATTACTGACAACATCATTACTTGAATCTCCTCCTCACAGATTCTTTTATCCATTTGAATGAAGCTTTGCTCTCTTTGGAATCCTAAAGCAAATAACTAAGCACATTTGTAAAGCATAGCTGCTCCTTGTATAGGCGTCGTAGCACTGCCATAAGATTGCCTTATAAACAGATCCCGATGTTTCGTTTTCTTATAAACTATGATATACATATCTTGTTTGCATATATATGCAATATATGAAAATCAGCAGCTTCTGAACGAGTACAAAGAATAAAGTACTTACAGTTTCAGGCACAATGACTTCGTACAATTACATGGCTTTCTTGGGCGACTTGTTGATTCTGAAGAAATTATGCTATGAAGGTGAAAGACAAGAAATATACTTTTAAATTTCTCAGCTTTTAAACTAAACCGCAAAGATATATTTATCCTCAAAACCCTCACTGTGCAATGGGAATGTAAACAAGATCAAAGCAAATCTTCTAATTCGTGGTGTATAATTTGTTAACCACTTCAGCCTCCACGAAGTACCAGTACATCACCAGGTTGAAGGGGTTATACCAAGATGATGCCTGCAGCTACAGGTATCATTCCGAATTTTTTTTTCAGCCGGCGTTGCTCTTTCATGTAAAAGTAATCCTGGAGTCTCATTAGCCATTGGATTGCTTTTACAAGAGGTGGAATGCCCCCCCCAAGGAAAAAGTCACGCGGTGCGTAACGTGACGTAACACGTGGGTATGCAAACCGGATGTAAACAACGCGGACTGGAAGTAGAATAAGAAAAGCCTGGAAAAAACGCTGTTTGCCCTCTGATATTTATTTATTCATTTATCTTGGCCGGAATTTTAAAATTTTAATGTAAGCAGCACATATATTAATATTAAAGTCAATTATACTTGGGTAATACACCATCTTGAGTACTATTTTCATTACATATTAATACCAACATGGAACATCTACACTACAGCATTGCTAAAGAACTCGGCTACCAGGGAGGACAAAGAACCAACCAACAGTAAAGCGTAATGTATATACCGATCAGGTAAGAGCTCTGAGCACGTTTTTGGATTCTTCACCCATTGTTCACTGGAAAAATCCCTGCAAGCACTAAAGCCACTGATTGATGTGATTGAACCACCACGTCTGAAGGAATTGAGCACGCCTATGCACTTTGGAGTGAACTATAGAAATTGTGCAATCGCACACCATATTGGACACCGCAACATACAGCACCAGTCTGTATGGAACTGTGCCACTGGATACATTATTTCACCGAGTATACTATTTGAGAGCACATTATTGGTATGTGAGCATACACAGTTTTGTTATAACACGTAAGCACTCTATGTTATGCACTTTATCATATGCACATTGATATAGCATTGAATGATGATTGTAGCACTTTATTAACATATGCACAAGTCACTTATACATGTTTACATTGTCCTAATAGCGCTTTAGTATAATTTTCTTGTTATGCGCAGAGTCATGTACACCTGAGTACACACTTGCATTTATTCGTATTGATTTGTGATCATTATTAGACTCAGCAGCATTTCCATTCACTATTTATTCATTCATTGATTTATTTTATATCCAACACCTATGTAATAGTAGCGCAGAAGTCCATTTGTACAAATCACTTTTTATAATGCCCATGATATCCTGTAAAAATAAAAATATTAAATATACAATAAAAATAATTTTTTTAAAGGGCGTGGCCTGACCGGCATGGCGTGAGGAACACTGGACGGGAGCTCCGCTTGCTAAAAAAATCCTATACCGAGTATCCTGGGGCTGCCTCAGCTGTCAAAACTACCTGAATTGAGGGGATAACCTACCCTACACCACAGAGGACCATGTCACCCCCAAAATCGAAATCCGATGCCTCTGCTAAACTGGCTAAATACCGCCACACGGAAAAGGAGCCCGCCGAGAAAAATGGCGCCGGCTCATCAGCAGCAACTGCCCCTGACTCTGATGCCAGAGTGCTTGAGGCGATCTCGGATTGTAAGAGCGCACTTATGGGCAAAATCGAGGAGGTTAAGGTGGATGTCTCCCTTCTCCGCCAGGACATGCAGAGACTGAGGGAGAGGGTCACCGAAACGGAGACCCGCATTAGCCGCGTGGAGGATGAGGTGCCGCCATTGCAGACAGCATCCGAGCGACTCCAACACCAGCTCACAGCAGTCATGGCCAAGCAAGACGATTTGGAGAATCGCCTAAGGAGGTGCAACCTTAGATTCGTCGGCCTGCCTGAGGGTGAGGAAGGTACTGACCCCCCCTCGTTTCTAGAGAATCTCCTTATAACCACATTTGGCCGGGCGGAATTCTCCACTACATTTGTGGTGGAAAGGGCGCACAGGCTAGCAGCTAAGCCTCCTCCTCCTGGCGCACCACCCAGAACCTTCATCGCCAAGATGCTAAATTTCCGCGACCGGGACGCGGTACTCCGCCTAATGAGGCTGAAGGGCAACATTCCTTACAACAACGGCGACATCAAAGTATTTCCGGATTTCTCGGCGGAGGTCCAGAAGAGGAGAGCTCTCTTCACGGAAGCCAAACGTAGGCTGCGAACCCGCCATATCTCCTACGCGATGCTCTTCCCAGCCAGGTTGCGGGTGGCCGGCGAAGATAGAGCTCACTTTTTCGACACCCCAGAGGCGGTGATTGCGTGGCTGGAGAACGGAGCGGCACCAGCACGAGATCGCTCCTGAAGTGCTCACAAGACCGCAGAAGACCCCGTCTCCCCGCAAAGGTACTGTTGCTATGATTGTATCCGGATGGAAACTTCTTTGGGGGACCGCCCGGACCCTCTCTCAGGTACTGTACCCCCCCCCCCCCCCCCCCCCCCCCCGAGGCCTTCCTGACTCTCCTCTGCGATACCCCTTAGACTACCTAAAGGCCTGGATTGATGCTTGGTCCCTTTACCCACACACTTCCCCGTGTTCCTTAATGTGCCTTACTAATGGCATAATCCAGCCTGCTTGCATCACGAAGGCAACCCCACGCTATTAACTGTTAAGCAAGCTACCCCCCGCAATGTTACCCAGGAGTGCAGGGCTCTCCTTTTGTTTATCCTACCTAACTCTCCGAACTGGATATCCTGCATGCTCACCCCTGGGTGACAACCCCCTCACGATTCAGTCCGAATTGCAGCGAATAATCGCCCCACTAGTTTTATTTTTTGTTCTACGGGCCTCTTTGGGCTCGGCCGCCCTAAATGGGGTCACTGAACGATGTGCAACACTAAGAAGGTTTCCCTGCTCTGCCTGGCCCTGCTGTGATGGGACAACCTATGCTCCATTATGTCTTGTGTCAGGGCAGGCCAGCGTGTTCAAGCAATTTAATGTTATGTTTAGAGTTTGGTTCAATCTTTGCTTTACTTGTTGGAAATGCATGCAGCAGAACAAGGACGATAAAAGACAGACGGTAACATCTTATGGTACAAGTGTTATTCAAGTGCAAATGGGTAAACGTGATTTATATAGTGGAAACAATGGTACGCGCTCTCTGTGTCGCGCTTACCCTGCGTGCGGGGCCATGGGCCTCCCACCTGTTAGGGGGGGCCCGGGGTGCTCGTGTGTGGGGGGAGCGAGCCCGGAGACCAGATATTCAACCTCACTGATATGCCCAATTTAAAATGTATAACGTGGAATGTTAGAGGGCTTGGGCCAAACCCAAAAGGGGGGCTGTCCTATCTTATCTCAAAAAGCAGAAGGCTGACATAATGGTGCTAGTAGAAACCCACCTGACAGGACACCTCATGTTGGCGCTCAAGAGACCTTGGGTGGGTTGGGCATACCAAGCCCCGCACACCAATAACTCCAGGGGAGTGGCTGTGCTGGTGGCTAAGTCGGTACGTTTCACCCCACTACTGATCAGATCCGACCCATTGGGCAGATACCTTTTCCTACATGCCAGAATAAATGGGCTCGAGCTTTTAGTGCTTGCTATTTACATACCTCCTCCCTTTGAGTTTGCGGTCCTGACGGAGGGAATGGCATTTATGTCACAATTCCCTACGGTCCCCGCAATATGGCTGGGGGATTTTAACAATGTATTCAGCAAGGACATGGACAGACTGACGGTGTCTCCTCAAAATCCCTCTGACCAACAGTATACTAGATTCGGCAGACTACTGATGGACCTTGATATGATAGATACCTGGCGTCACTGCAATCCGACGGATAGACGGTTCTCGTGCTTCTCGACGACACACAACACCATGTCCCGCATTGACTATATTCTATTGTCTCGTGCCCTCCTCCCTAGGCTGGACAGGGTGGGCTTTAATCCCCTAGTCATCTCCGACCATGCTTCATACTGGATTGAGATTCGGCTAGACACACCCCATACATCCTACAACTGGAAGCTTAATCCATTTTGGCTAGGGGTTGTCCCGAGTCTGGAGCTGGCAGAAGATGAATGGGAATTTTACTTCCAGACCAATAGACACACAGCGTCCCCAGGGACAGTATGGGAATCTTTCAAAATACATGCCCGCTTCTTCCTTTCCCAGCATATCTCTAGATATAAAAAGACGTCGTCACATGTCGTCGAGCAGGCAGAGAAATCGCTAGCTGAGGCAGAACTCGCGTTTACCAACAACCCCTCCACTGACACGGCCAACCAACTGAAAATGCAGGCTAGGGAGGTGAATAACCTCCATTTTGAGAAGGCAACTAGAAATATATTCTACATCAGGCAGAGGTCATATGAGTGCGGGGAGCGGTCGGGATGCCTACTAGCATACCTGGCCCACAAGCCACCAGTGGTAGTTTCCCTCCGCGCTGCGGACGGGACTATACTTACCGACCCAGGCGAGGTGGCGGGCGAGTTCCGATCGTTCTTCGCATCTCTGTACTCATCCACGGTAGATAGGCCAGCTGAGGAGACGGCTGCAATGCTTAATGACATAGAACTACCGGTACTCGGGCAATCCCAGTCTGAATCCCTAGACAGGCCTATCACTCCCGAGGAGATATTAAATGCGATGTCCCTACTTAACACTTCCAAGGCCCCGGGCTCAGACGGCCTCCCCCTCGAGTTCTATTCCACCTATGCCGAGACACTGGTTCCAAAACTACACAAATTATTCAACCACATATTTGAATCTGAATCCCTCCCCCCTTCCATGAGAGAGGCCTACATTGTCTTAATCCCTAAACCGGGTAAAAAATTAGAATTCCCCGAATCATATCGCCCAATCTCATTACTTCAATTGGACGTGAAGATCCTGGCCAAGGTTCTTTCGCTACGCCTAAACACAGTGATCTCAAAGTTAATTCACCCGGATCAGACCGGGTTCATGCCGGCGAAAAACACGGCCTATAATCTACGCAGACTTCACATGAACATCCAGGCTCGACACAGTCAAATGGGCTCCAGAGTGGTGGTGTCTCTTGACGCCGCCAAGGCGTTTGACTCTGTCGAGTGGGGATATCTGTGGGAATGCCTGTCGCGATTCGGATCCGGACCTAACTTCATCAAGTGGATCCGCCTCCTCCATCAGAGCCCTTGTGCCAGGATCTTGATAAATGGCCAAATTTCTGAACCTTTCCCCCTGGCCCGTGGTACACGCCAGGGCTGCCCTTTATCCCCGCTGCTATATGCCCTGGCAGTGGAACCGCTCGCTGCCACCCTTAGAAACCATCCAGGAATAAGGGGTCTGCGGCTTGGGGAGACGGAAGAGAAGGTCAGCCTGTATGCAGACGATATGCTGCTGTACTTGGCTGACTCGGGTCCGTCTCTCCAGGCCGCCCTTACAACCATTCAAACCTTTGGCTCCCATTCTGGCTTGACCATCAACTGGGACAAGTCCCACATGCTTCCACTAGACGTAGGGGCTCCCACGAGTGCACAGGCCTCCTCCCCACTCCTTAGAGTCAGCTTGCTGAAGTACCTCGGTAGCACCATCACCCGCTCACCCGAGGATTATGCTGTAGACAACATTGAACCCCTTATAGCTAAAATGAAATCCAAAACCCAGGTCTGGGCCAAACTGCCTCTGGGGGTAATGGGACGAATCAAATTTAATAAAAATGATCCTCCTCCCAGGATTTTTGTATGTATTGTGGCACGCCCTTGCCTACCTACCCCTCAAAATTTTCAAATCCATCGAGGCCATCCTTAATTCCTTTGTGTGGGGATCCAGCCGCCACAAGCTGTCTTGGCAGGCATTAAAAAACCCAACGGACCTCGGGGGGGAAGCCCTACCTGACTTTAATCTTTTATTATTTGGCGTCACAGTTCTTGCATTTTTTTCATTTGGACAAACTTGATAAAGAACGCTACTTGACATTAATATGCTCTCAACTCAGGCGCGGCGCTGACCATCCCTTTCAGATCATATTTAGAGAACAGGCGAATAGAGATACACTGGGAGATAGGTCTGGGCTGCTATATCATCACTGTAAGATTTGGGAGGTGGTGGGACGCAAACTAGGGTTTCCACCTACGCACTTTCATACACCCCTCTGGCACAACGCAGGCCTTCGGGAACTACAGTCGGTTCCGGCCCAAACACTGTGGCAGGCTAGGGGAGTGCACTACTTGTCGGACCTATATCAAGGGAACGTGCTAAGGTCCTTCCAGCAGCTCAAGGAGAGGTTCAACCTCCCCAACTCCATGCATTTTTGCTTCCTCCAGCTCCGCCACGCTCTACAGGTGCAATTCTGAGAAAACTCACCAAAGGTAGATTGCCTTGATCTAGTCCATATTTTTAATGGGCAGGATCACCGCAAACTGACCTCTCTGTTATACAATTTACTCCTTAGACCACAGGCGGCGACTCTGGCATATAAATTAAAAGAGAGATGGGCACGCGAGGTGGGGGAGCTGGAGGATGACGAATGGGAAGATGCGCTGGAATCCTGCAAGAAAGTTTCAACTAAGTTGTCTGACCGCCTCACGCAATTATACATACTCCACAGGACATATCTGACGCCACTTAGGATAGCGAAATACAAACCAGGGCACAGCCCTCTATGCCCCAGGTGCCAGAGTCTGCAAAGCACTATTTTCCATATGATTTGGGAATGTCCGGTGATCCAGGCCTATTGGACTCAGATTGTACGAATTATCCATGACAAAATAGGGTCCCCTTTAACCGTATGCCCCAAGCAATGCCTACTAGGCATTTTTCCAGACCCCGACTCAGACAAATTCCATAAAATATTCCTCCAGGAATCACTTTTCATGGCGAGACTACTCATTGCCAGAAAATGGCTTCAGGCCCTACCGCCAACCCTACAAGAGTGGATAGCCACGATAAACGCTGTCCTCCCCTATAAGAAAGAGATATATGTCCACAGGGGATGCGAGGCCAAATATGGGAAAATCTGGGACGCCTGGCTAAATGAAGCTGACACATGTGACGAATCTTTTATATTTTACCAGAAAGTTGGGTATTATATTGTGTCTGTGAGCACTAAAAAGTAGTATTAATCCCAAAAGTAAACATTTATTATATTGCAGCTTACCAATTCTTAGGCTTCATGTACACTGGCCTACATTTACTGTGAAAAACGCGGCAAAATCGATTCTTTCGTGTTCAGGAGAGGGAGATCGAAGCTCACCTAAACGCAGCAGCTCCTAAACTCTGCTAAAAAAAAAGCCAATCTGTACATGGACACATATGCTTTTATGGAATTGAGTTTAGGGTTAGCTTTGGCAAACAAACACTTAGCAGCTGCCAGTGTAGTCTAGTGTACATGAAGCCTAAGATGCAATTGCTGAATTAGTTTCCCTTTTTAGGCAATTTTCCTCTAGTGATCAAGCCAGCAAGTCTGTTTTTCAACAAAAAAATCTCTCCAGCAGAATGTATCAGTTTATGAGACAATTTACTAAACACTAGCAGGGGTAATTAAAATGATCAGCTTTTATTTATTCATGTAAAACCTTTATCCCAAAAGGGAAAAAAATGTTTTCTGTAACTGCTTATAAAGCGTGAGCTGGAGTTTTGGCTTCAATTTGTTAGTGGTTCTAAATCTACTAGTACATCTAACACTACTCACCCACCCACCCCCAGACTAACAAAGCTGCCATCTGCTTTGCCTCGTATGCTCATTTCTCCAGAGTTGTGTCTCACTAATACAGGAGGTGTAAAATTTATTTTAAGTATAGCCTCATATATTAATAATCAACATAAAAAGTAAAAAAGTACCATCATCCAAATTATAATGAAAAATTGGGAAGGTGGAAATGTGGGGGCAGTTGCTGATGCTGACCAATACACATGACCACCTAAAATGGTTAATGGACTATCTCGGTACTGATACAATGACCCAATGGTTATGATAAAAAAATCAATCATGTCAGGATCCACCCAGAAAAAAAAAAACAACATACAGAAAAATTAAAAAATACACCACAACTGACTGCTAACGGGTTCCCCCGTAGAGCTTCTGTTGGAGTGGAGTGGATACGGTATATTGCTTCCTCCTACATATACTCCACTCCAACAGAAGCTCTACGGGGGGAACCCGTTAGTAGTCAGTTACTTGTGGTGTACTTTTTAATATTTCTGTATGTGGGTTCTTTTTTTGATTTGTATTGGCTTGATTTATTTTTTTTATCATAACCAATACAGGAGGTGTGTTACTGGACAGATCACCAGGTGAAAACAGAGGGGGGGGGGGGGGGGGGGGGGGGGGGGGGGGGGGGGGGGGTGGGGGGGCAGGGGGCTGGGTTTTGGGGGGGGGGAGCCTGAAAAAAGAAAACTGATGCAGCCACCACATCTAATGACTGGTAAGCTGCAATATATAACATTTTTGGTTTTGGGCTTATTACCGCTTTAAAGTATATTTTTCCCCTAATAAATTGTGTTTGAAAAACCGCTGAGCAAATACCACATGAAATAAAAAATTTAAACACCCAACATTTTATTCTCTAGGGTCTCTGCTTAAAAAAATATATAATGTATGGTCAAAAGAGCTTTGGCCATATTTTTCTTTTAAGCAACTTACAGGTGATACTCGAAAAATTTGAATATCGTGAAAAAGTTAATTTATTTCACTAATGCAACTTAAAAGGTGAAACTAATATATGAGATAAACTCATTAAATGTAAAAGCAAGACAGTTCAAGCCGTGATTTGTCATAATTGTGATGATTATGACTTACATCTCATAAAAACCCCAAATCCACAATCTAGGAAAATTAGAATATTACATGCAATCAATAAAACAAGGATTGTACATAGAACAATATCGGACCTCTGAAAAGTATAAGCATGCATATGTACTCAGTACTTGGTTTGGGCCCCTTTTGCAGCAATTACTGCCTCAATGTGGCGTGGCATGGAAGCCATCAGCCTGTGGGACTGCTGAGGTGTTATGGAAGACCAGGATGCTTCAATAGCGGCCTTCAGCTCTTCTGCATTGTTCGGTCTCATGTCTCTCATCCTTTCCTTGGCAATGCCCCATAGATTCTCTATGGGGTTCAGGTCAGGCGAGTTTGCTGGCCAATCAAGCACAGCAATCCCACGGTCATTGAACCAGGTTTTGGTGCTTTTGGCAGCGTGGGCAGGTGCCAAGTCCTGCTGGAAAATGAAGTCAGCATCCCCATAGAGCTCGTCTGTGGAAGGAAGCATGAAGTGCTCCAAAATCTTCTGGTAGACGGCTGCGTTGACCCTGGACTTAATGAAGCACAGTGGACCAACACCAGCAGATGACATGGCTCCCCAAATCAACACAGACTGTGAAAACTTCACACTGGACTTCAAGCATCTTGCAGTGTGTGCCTCGCCATTCTTCCTCCATACTCTGGGTCCTTGGTTTACAAATGAGATGCAAGATTTGCTCTCATCAGAAAAGAGGACTTTGGACCACTGAGCAACAGACCAGGTCTGTTTTTCTTATGCCCAAGACGCTTCTGACGTTGTTTGTTGTTCAGGAGTGGCTTGACAAGAGGAATACGACATTTGAAGCCCATGTCCAGGATCCGTCTGTGGGTGGTGGCTCTTGATGCACTGACTCCAGCCTCAGTCCACTCCTTGTGAAAATCCACAACACTTTTGAATGGCCTTTTCCTGACAATCCTCTCCAGGCTGCGGTCATCCCTGCTGCTTGTGCACCTTTTTTCTTCCACACTTTTCCCTTCCACATAACTTTCTATTAATGTGCTTTGATACAGCACTTTGGGAACATCCAACTTCTTTTGCAATTACCTTTTGAGGCTTTCCCTCCTTATGGAGGGTGTCAATTATGTTTTTCTGCACATCTGTGAGGTCAGCAGTATTTCCCATGATTGCGATTCCTACTGAACCAGACTGAGAGACCATATAAAAGGCTCAGGAAACCTTTCTTGGTGTTTTGGCTTAATTAGCTAAATTTATTGGACACTTTGAGCCTAGAATATTGCACCTTTTCACAATATTCTAATTTTCTGAGATTGTGGATTTGGGGTTTTCATGAGCTGTAAGCCATAATCATCACAATTATGACAAATCACGGCTTGAACTATCTTGCTTTGCATGTAATGAGTCTATCTCATATATTAGTTTCACCTTTTAAGTTGCATTAGTGAAATAAAATTAACTTTTGCACGATATTCAAATTTTACAAAGCAATCCAGGATTTGGAGCTCTACAAAAGTATATAAAATATATATATGCAGGCACTTTCAAGTGCTTCACATAACCGTTAACAATTTAGCAACCTTAACATAAATAAAAGATTCACTTTCAGCATTACTTGAATAATTCATTAACAGCAAAACATTCATAAAAACATACAAATGTATATGCTACCTATTTTATATCATAAAAGCTTGCTTATAGAATGTCCAATCCCTTAAAAATCTACTGGTTTAAAAATGACAACACAAACATTATACTCACCCATTTAGTGGTCCACGGGGCTGATTCTGTGAGCTTTGAGTAGCAGATAATCCTGCATTGCTTGCTATGGAAACATATGAAGACTGCTGCAACTGTACAAAGGCAACATACAATAATTAAGTGATATGTACAAACAAAAGTTTTAAAACTATACTTAACAGATTAGTAAATTATGCAGCTGAGCCATACAAATATTTGTTAGTGAAAACACAAACTATAGTAAATCCATACTGAAACCACGTAAGCAATGAGAAATCCAATGCCCAACTTTGAAACTTTACCAATTATATACAATTGGTTGTTGTAACTTCTGCAGATGTCGTGGAACTAAATCTCAACATCCTGTAAACACAGGAAGTGAGAGGAATCTTCCTTATGGGGACAAAAAAATTGTATTGTAAACCCTTAAGCCACAAAATGTTATGCTATGGATTTTTTTTAGGTGAATAGTATCTAGAATTAGTTGAACTATGTGGCGGGTGGTGAGGTTTGGGTAAACCTAGATGGGAATCTATAATCTCCTTTACTACGGCTATTGGGGGATATTATACTGTATACAACGACTATATATTGTATGTGTCCTCCCCCTTCGCTTTGATTTTTAGATGGATAGATTTCTGCTATTACTATTAGATATGGGAGCTGCATTGTACACTAGTGCTGGGAATTGTGGTGCTGAATGTTTATTATGTTCTAAGTGTGTATCCGTTTTTTTTTTCTATGTGGAAAACCTTTAATAAAAAGAATTGACAAAAAAAAAAAAAATATATAGTGTCTAGAATGCAATGAAAGGATACAAATAAGCAAGTTATGCCCCCTTATGTATTATCATGCTAAATTATGCTAAAGTATGCAGTAATGACTGCAGTGTCACTTTAAATGGTGAACCCGAAGAACTCCAGCCACAAGGTGTTTATTGCTGTATGTACCTTCCATTTTGTTCTGGTGACCACAGGCAGTGAGGAAAATCTCTCTACAGGCACATACAGTGCAATGAATCCTAAGGCCTCATGTACACTACTGCTGCTAAAACGGAAGTTTAGGAGCAGTTGGGTGTTTTTTTCAACTGCCCCTGAACTCTCCTCTGTTATCTTATCTGTCCATGTACACAGGGTCGTTTACAGTAGTTTCTAGGCAGTTGAATTTAGAGGCATTTTTTTGGAACGCAAAAAAATTTGTTCAGAAGCCAAGTTTACAGGCATTTCAAGCTCTAAACGCAGTAACTCGCTTTTAGCCGCATTTCGTTTACAGGCGCTTTTCATTTTTGGCTATTTGAAAAAAAGAAATAAATATTATATATATATATTATATATAATATATATATATATATATATATATATATATAAAAAATATAATGGAGGAGGAGTGGAAGAGGACTCCAGTGGCAACCTGTGAAACTCTGGTGAACTCCATGCCCAAGAGGGCTAAGGCAGTGCTAGAAAATAATGATGGCCACACAAACTATTGACACTCTGGACCCAATTTGGACATTTTCACTGTACACAGTTTCACTTAGGGGTGTACTCACTTTTATTGCCAGCGGTTTAGACATTAATGGCTGTGTGTTGAGTTATTTTGAGGGGACAGCAAATTTACACTGTTATACAAGCTGTACACTCACTACTTTACATTGTAGCAAAGTGTCATTTCTTCAGCGTTGTCACATGAAAAGATATAATGAAAATATTTACAAAAATGTGACGGTGTACTCACTTTTGTGAGATACTGTATACACACACACACACACACACACACACAGATGTATTGCATTTCATTTCTATTTTAAACTGAATAGGGTTTTTTTTTTTTTTACAAGGTAAGGGTTCACCTATAAGAATAGAACACAACGTTCAAAAAATGGCTTCTTTACTTATTATATACGTACAGGTAAAGGAGGACAAAAATACACAGCTGCAGGACAGCAGGTAAATGCAAAACGTCAGTAATAGTTGCGCCCAAGAGTTGTTTTATTTATTTATACATAATAATCCCACAATAGAATTGAATTTTCTATAGACAGTGGGGACAAAATTACATTATAGCCCTGAATATGAGGTATTTTTTAAGGACTGAACATGAGCTGTGGCCCAGATTGGGAGAGGTTGAAGAGACGGTTTCCTAATAACTAACCTGAGTCACATATTGAGCAGGTAGGACGGCATAGCCAACATTTCCAGTTCCTGGAGCAGGTGTCAGAACAGTACCTGGAGGAAGATTAGTGAGGTTGGGCTGAATTTGTGCCAATGGTGTAGCAGGCATGAGAAGTCGCTGCTGTGGTTGACTGGTGGTCACTATCTGTGAAGGTGCATTTATTGGTTTTGGGGCCACCTAAAAAGAGAAAGCCATTAATAGGAACATATACACCACTAATAACTTTAGGTGGAAAATATTGATGTAAAGTTTTGGCAAAATGTTTAAGTAGTCCAGTAGTGGTCAACTTTGACTCAGGGGCCCCAACCACCAAAAAGGGCCAAAAATGTGATTCAGTAAACACTCATTATCAGAAAAAGCAGACAACAGGATATGGTTAAAAAAAAAAAAAAAAGGAGATGGTCAGAGATTGCAAACGCGATACAGGAAAATGTCAGAGTTTGGACATAACACAAGACATGGTCAGAGATTGCGCGGACATGCATAGTTAGACTAGGTTCACACTTGTGCAGGTGGTTGCGGGTGAGGGACTCACACCTGTTCCTGCACCTAAAACGCACTGCTCTTTTATATAGACACACAGGGCTGCCATTCATTCTTAATGGTGCACCCACACATCTAAACACGCAGTGAGTTTGCTGGAAATAGCATGGTGTAAAAGCGCCATGCAGTTTCCTTGCGGCTGCGATTTTAAAAAGACGCAGGGGAGCTTTTGTTCTGCGTTTTCCACAGGTACAGGAGCCCATTCAAATGAATAAGCTGAAGCTGCTGTGCCTGTGCAAATGCGGGGCGCACCAATACACATAGGTGTGAACCAAGCCCCAAACTGATTGATTCAGTTCAAATGAAGGCAAAGATCAATAAATAAATAACTTGCATCCTAGGAATCCTAAACATGCTGATGAATTATATCATGGTACATTTTTTTTTCAGCAGAGAAAAAAGTCCTTCTGGATCCCCTAAGGTAATCACTCAATGGATCACCAATCCAGAGTGGTATTTTGTTATAAATATTGTAGGCAGCTATTTTTTTTCCCACATTCAAAAACACATTCAGCTTTTTTTTTTTTAGAACAATCTTCAGAGTCGGCTTGAACTAGCTACTGTGGGTGTCCATTTGCCATTTTCACAGGTCTGTAAGAAGACTTTCTGTATGCAGGGGTTAAACCTCTTTATGCCCTTGTCATTTGCAAAGCCTGTAAAGTGATGAACCTCTCACCAAGTTTGAAATATGGACCGTTCGTGTATTTATACAAGGTGATCAAATCCCCCTTTTAAACACCTCATCAACAGGGACAATTAGCATGTTTTTGTTTTGTTTTTTTATTGCCCATGCACTTCTACAAGGCTCCTTAGTTGCTGCAAACTTACATCAGATCCATAATGTGAGCCTATAGGCAATATCAATGTCTAACTAGTAGAGAAAGATATAAAACTTGCTAAACAGAATGTTGGCGAACTGGAGAAAGTGCAGAGAAGGGCAATTAAATTAACCACTTCAATACTGGCCACTTTTACCCCCTTCCTGCCCAGACCAATTTTCAGCGCTGTCAGACTTTGATTGACAAAAAAATTGAGCTAACTTTACTGCTTTTTTTTTTTTTTAAAGCATGAAACTGTTTTTTTTTCCAAAAAAAAAAAAAACATGTTTGAAAAATTGCTGCGCAAAAACGGTGCGAGATAGAAATGACATTGCAGGGCGGAAGAGACGTCAAAACGTCACTTCCGCCCATAGCTCTTAAAGGGCCATTTATTAAAAAAAAAAAAAAATTTAAAATGAATTTTTTTTTATTTTTATTGCATTTTAGTGTATATATGAGATCTGCGGTCTTTTTGATAACAAAATTTCATATTTAAGAGGTCCTGTCATGCTTTTTTTCTGGGATGTTTACATTCTTTGTAATATGAATAAAATGGACAACTTGTTTTTTTTAAAACAGTGTCAAAATAAAAAGGAAAAAATAAATAATAAAAAAAAAAAAAAACGCGCCCCGTACCACCGAGCTTGTGTGCAGAAGAGAACGCATAGGTTTGGAGCACCCGCATATGAAAACGGTGTTCAAACCACACATGTGAAGTATCGCCACGATCGGTAGAGCGAGAGCAAAAATTTGAGCCCTAGACCACCTCTGTAACTCAAAACATGCAACCTGTAGAATTTTTTAAATGTCGCCTATTTTTTCCAAGAAAAGTGTGCTTGTAAGACCGCTGCGCAAATACGGTGTGGCAAAGTATTGCAACGACCGCCATTTTATTCTTTAGGGTGCTAGGGGAAAAAAATAAGTAAAAAAAAAAAAAAAATGTATGTTTGGGGGTTCCAAGTAATTTGAGCAAAAAAATATGTTTTTAACTTGTAAACACATTTAAAAAAAGAGACACGGTCCTTAACTGGTTAAAGTCAACACCACAAAAACTATTAAGTCAGTTTTGTGTAGGTACCTGTGAGTTGATTGATTTCTCAACTATTCCTCAGATTCAAATGTCAATAAAAATTGCACTTACTTGTTTGACAGTCTGTGCTGGAACTATAGGAACAGACATCCGCACTTGCGTAGCATTTACCACCACTGGTTTAGCTGGGGGAAGAAAGAAAAAAAAAAAGAACATTACTTGCATTACTTTTCTAAAATCTAAAACATTTTAAAATTATTCCTGTTTCACATGTTGTCCACATCTTTTTAACACCCTACAAAAAACAAAAAAAGCACTGCCGATACATATTAATCTTACCAAAACTCTTTAATAGACTAATGACCTAAGATCCCCTTGTCAGCAACTGCCATAAGGACTCTTGACATCAATGACCCGCATAAGAATTGCCTTATAAAGAATTCCAAGCATAGTATATTTTTACAGCTTGGACCAATGTACCTATGTATTCACCATACCCATACCTGGGCGAGTTCCCTGAAAGATGAAAAATCACTGAAGCAGACACCGATACTTGAGTGATCTCCACTTGCCTCTGGGTCCCATGCATTGAGAATACAGGAGATCAGCTCCTCAGCACGGGCGCCAATCTGAAAATGCTTTGCATTTTCTGAATGAATGCAAAATGTTCACCGATTGGACGAGGTGGAGAGGCGGGGAAGTGACATCACGTGCGTCACTTCATTCGATTAGAACCTCATTCTTCTTCTTGGCCAGGAACATGGCTGACAATTTCTGGTGAGGTCAAGCATCTGCCTTCTCTTGGTTTCTTCTATTCAGCTAAAGACTAACTACCTTTAACACCATGATAAATCCATATTTAGGGTGTAACATGGTGCCAAGTGGATGCGCATTGACTTGCAGAGATCCATAAATGAATGAACTACAAATACTGTCTTCCAGTCGGACCCACCTACTCCATCAGCCATTTCTGACCCATCTCTTTCGACTTCAGGTGTTCATTCATCTTCCTGTCTTCAGAGTGCAGGTATTTTTCTACAGTTATGCAGGAATTTATGACTCAGTGCCACGTGTTGCTCCCCCTGGTTTCAGAGGCCTAAAGCATCCACAGCCACTTTTCCCCAGAAGAAGAATCTGACACAGAGATGCTTATTTTTTTTATTTCCTCTGGGATCCTTCAAAAAGTTGTTGTCAGGCACAGAATCCCTTCCTTTTTTAGAAGAGCAGAACCCACCAGCCAAATTTTAGTCAGCAGTTATCTCACCTAAATAAAAGGAAACCGTTTCCTTTCTAATTGGGGCAGTATGAGCTATTTGAAAGTGGACCTGTACTCCCCTAAATGACGAGCTACGCAATGCTAAGGATTGACACAGGTTGACACCTTCCCATCCTGCATCAAAACATTCTTTACATTCCAGTTCCCATACCCACAAGTCTTATTCTAACCTTTTGAGCTCAGAGATTCTTAGAGTCCAAGGTAAACCAAGGGATCCAAATCCACCACCACATGATGAACTGCCCTCACCAGTTTTGCCAAAGGTGGGAGGGTGCCTGATGGCTTTTGTAGAGATTTGGAATCTCAAAATAGTTGATACATGGGTGAGGGAGGTAGTATCAAAAGGCTAAAAAGAGTTTTACTTTCCGCCTTGATTCTTCCCATGTCTCAGCAATGTTGGCTGGACCTCTTTAGTCCTAAAGGGATTACTCTCCCACGGGGTTATCATTCCTGTTCCCCCTAACCAAAAGGTTTTAATTCAAACCTGGTTTATAATTCCAAAAACCAAAAAACAAACATTTGTCCCATCATTAACTTTAAAGATCTCCCATCGTTACAGAGACTTCTTGGCATCCAACGAAATAACAAATGCATATTTACATAATCAAACTAAAGTAATATTGAAACACTGTCCTATCTTGCAAGGTCATCGATTTCTTCGCTTGGCTGTGAGAAACAACCACTAAGTTTGTGGCCCTTAAATTTGGGCTTGCCTTGAATTCAAGAGTGTTCACAAAAGGTCCTCTCACTAGTTCTGGGTCTTAGAGATACCCCAGGGATTGGATATTCGATTTGGATCATCTGTTGCTATGAAAGCAGAGCTCCCTGGCCTTAGACTCATTAAATCACACCACCATTGACCATGGAGGACATCAGATATATCAAGAATGTTGAGAAGTCATCCCTGATATCATTACAATGTACTATGGCCTTCTCCTGGTTACTTTTCAGGCCAGGAACTTCCTGCCCCAGAAGATACTGATGAAGGTGCAGAGTCAGGTTCTGCAACTTCAATATCCTTATGTCAGTCTTCCCTGTGGAGTTGCATGCGAGTACTGGTGA
Source organism: Lithobates sylvaticus (assembly GCA_028564925.1). Lineage (NCBI taxonomy): Eukaryota > Metazoa > Chordata > Amphibia > Anura > Ranidae > Lithobates > Lithobates sylvaticus. Next base: position 467,021,300 of record CM053026.1, on the reverse strand, counting down.
AATTAATCTTCAAGGCAGTTCCATTTGCTCAAGTCCACTCACAAACCTTGAAATAAGTTGTCCACGTTATAGGGGCTTCTGTCCCTGGTATCAGGGGGCAGTTGTTTCCTTTTACAATAGACATTTGTCACAATGTATACCACTTTTAGTTCTAGGCCCTCTGTCTGTTCAGGGTTGCTGACTTTCGTCATAATCAATGCTTCCAAACAACATCCAGGTGCTACAAGCAACTTAAACACTTAGGGCCATGTAAATACACATGACAAAGTAAAACCCAAACATGTGAATGTAAACAACGTTCAAAAAAAATTCAGTGAACAGTGATGAAGCTGATTCATAAGAGTCTCTCTTTCAGAACTCAGGTGCAAACGGAGATGTATCACTGGTATCGCAAAGACACTGTATACACAGAGGTGTATTGCTTGAATCCCAGGGCACAATAGGCACACAATAGGGTACTCTTACCAGCAGTGGTGGACACACATACCGTACGGCAGTGGGTTAAATGCGCTTGTGGTTCTCCCGTTGGATGTGGAAAGGCATGTGGAACACTGCCTCCAAATTGAAAGGGTGAATAGCATTGGGTGTAAGCATAGACTCCTTAATTGGTTTATAGAGGATTCCAATTTCGCCCAGATCATAGAGCTGGGGTGTACCGGACTGGTAATGTTCATCTCAATTTCAGACCACATACTAGAGGGTTGTTTAGAGGACCAAGCAATGACCGGTTTGAGATGGGTGGCAAGGTAATACTTGGTGAGGTCAGGAGCTCCCAAACCTCCCCTATCTCTAGGGGATAACATTACTGTGTTAGCTATCCGATGTGCTTTGTTATGCCAGATAAAATTAAGGAATGCTCTTTGGGTGGCTTTAAGTTGACACATAGGGATGGGAATCGGTAGGGTTTCAAAAAAGTATAAGAGAGTCATGGGAGGATGGACATCTTCAGAACATTGATACGACCCAAGAGAGAGATGGGATAGGTGTCCCATTGTCTCAAGAGTCGGTCAATGTCATGGAAGAGTGGGGGTAGTTGGCATTATAGAGTGTAGAGTAAGTGGAGGTTAAGTTAATCCCCAAATATTTGAGAGCGTTTGGACACCAATGATAAGGGTAGTTTTGTTTAAGGGCGGCAAGTTCTGACGGCGGGATTAGTATTGGGAGGGCTTCTGTCTTACTAGTATTCATTTTATAACCTGAAATAAAACTGAATTCTTTCAATAATACTATAAGGTTCGGGAGTGATATGTGGGGTCTAGTTAGAGTCAGCAAGACATCATCGTATCTTCTTCTTTAGCCTCCCTGGCGGTATGATTAGTTCAGATTTTTGGTGCTGAAAGCGGTACCATTATTTTGCATGGAAATTTGTCATTTTATATTGTAGGCCTGTAATTCTTAGGAATAACTCACTTAAATCTGTCCAAACCAGAGTCTAGTAGACATCCCGGGTATGATAAAGTTTGAAAAACTAAATTATAAACTGATAATCTAATAAATAACGATAAATAAGTATACCAAATAATAATAAAATAATAATAAAAATTATTCAATAATGTAATCAAATCAAAAACAGTGTTTGATGACGGATCACCCCACAAATCACTATCGTTAAATTCTGCGAGTGATTCTAATTTATTATCGCTGTTTTCTAGCTGGTCTAAAACCACTTTTGATGTAAAGGGACGGTTTTGGTTGCCATGGACAATCTCCAGGCAGAAAGAACAGTTTTTATAATATAAAACTGCATGCAGGGCACGGGAAAAACCACTAGGGACAAAAGGGATGTGAAATAATTTCATACAGTAATGTAATCTGTAAGTATGCAAGGCCTGTATGTATAGTGTGCATTTCACTTTTTGAATTAAGCGCCTATCTCCATCCCCGTGCGTCGAAACGCTCGCAGGGAACGGAGCCCGGCTTCATGATGAATCGTGCGGAGGACGAGCGGCTCACACTGCAGGGAGAACATCGTAGGATCCAGGGGACAAGGTAAGTAAGCTCTTTCTGGATCCTGCAATGCGATCCCGAGTCTGGCTCGGGGTTACCGCTTTTGGTTCTGAAATTCCACCCCAAGCCAGACTCGGGAATATCGCCAGGGAGGTTAAGAGGCTCCTCTGTCCTCCACTCATTACCTGTATTAATGGCACCTGTTTAAACTTGTTATCAGTATAAAAGACACCTGTCCACAACCTCAAACAGTCACACTCCAAACTCCACTATGGTGAAGACCAGAGCTGTCGAAGGACACCATAAACAAAAATTGTAGACCTGCACCAGGCTGGGAAGACTGAATCTGCAATAGGCAAGCAGCTTGGTGTGAAGAAATCAACTGTGGGAGCAATAATTAAAAAATGGAAGACATACAAGACCACTGATAATCTCCCTTGATCTGGAACTCCACGCAAGATCTCACCCCGTGGGGTCAAAAA
>CM053026.1:466938282-467018389 GCA_028564925.1 Lithobates sylvaticus | reverse complement strand
GTGATTAGCTGTGGCCAATCACAATACACACTGAGTCAGTTTTGTTCAGTAAAAATGGTTGCTTATAGTAGTGAAACTCACTGGTATAAGCAATCATAATGTGTAAAAAATGAAAATCCTTATCACTTCCCCAGAGTAGTACAGTGTTACTAAAACTGCTCTGGCCACAGTGTGTTAAAAAAAAAACGTAATAAAAAAAAAAAAAATATATATGTATTTTTTTATTTTATATACTGTCACCAGTCAGTGTCCCTGATCACCTCCAAGCCAGTTATATGATAACGTTGTACCGCACTGGTGACAGTATGTGTAAAACAAAAATAAAAATGTGTTCCACAAATTACAACTTCAAAGTGGATAAATATTTTGGCCATGGCTGTTTTTATTGGTTTAATACATTTTCTAAAATATTTAAAATAATTGTATTATCACATCACTTAAAAGTATAGATAAATAAATAAATAAACCCAGCCACTGCAGCTCAGGCTTAAAGCGGTAGTAAAGCCGCTGAACTTTTTTTTTTTTTTTAACACCTGTAAAGGAAAAGGCATAATGAGCTAGTATGCACCGCATACTAGCTCATTATGAAATACTTACCTTAGAACGAAGCATCGGTAACTCACCTGGTCCACGCTGAGGTCGCTGACATGTTGCCTCGGCGTGTCTTCTGGGTATCGCGGCTCCAGCGCTGTGAGTGGCTGGAGCCGCGATGTCGTCACTCCCGCGCATGCGCACGGGAGATTTCTTCCCGGCAGGGTTCGGATTCTGCCGGCCCTTCAGCCGAGAATCCCCCGTGCGCATGCGCCGCTGCAGTCAGCGGCGCATTGCACAGGGAATATCTCCTAAACCGTACAGGTTTAGGAGATTTTTTTTTTACCTACAGGTAAGCCTTATTATAATAAGTTATATTTTTGACTTTACTTACACTTTAATAATATTCTCTCTTCTGAGTAATCAAAACAAACTTACCTCAAAGACAAAGATCTGAACCACATAAAAAAGTTGCAACAAGGGAGAGGGGGGTGGGGAGCTGTCCTCTTCACTTTCTTTTGGCAACTGTCAATGGTCCATAACCAGTAGCCCCTATTTATAGGGTATTTTGCAGTATACATGCATTCATTGGTGGGTTAACTTATTTTTAACTGACATATAAATTTATATAATTTTATTGGATAACTCATGCTAGCCTATGAATTTATCCCATTTTTTAGCCCCCCCCCCCTTTTTCTTTTAAAATAACAAACAAGTTATACTTACTTGCTCTGTGCAAGGGTTTTGGACAGAGCGTGTATTGCTGTAAGCTAAGTGACAAAATAATTAGACAACACCTGATAAGTGTAGAGAAATTGGCCTATAACAATAAATGATCAATTGTGAATAAACCAGTGAATAGTAAATTACAACAGTCCGAAAAGATATTCTCATGGAATGTCAAATCAAGGAAGGATTGATCTCTTCACTCACTGAGGTATGGAGCATAGGCTCAAGTGAGGGATGAACGGTCAAGGTAACCAAAAGATGAATCAGCAAAAACAAGAGATATTCAGATGGAAAGAATGGGTACTCTTACCGATCCTGCTGGACGCATGTACCATACGGCAGTGCGTCTACAAGGCTTAAACAGATGACTTCCGAAGGTAGCAGCCTGGATGGTCACACAGCGACTTGGAATCCCGACTCCTCTCGGACGTGGATGGGAGTACTTGAGATGGCACCAAGATGGCGGTTCCCGAACTTTTCAGCAGGTAAACAGGTTCAAAGCCAACACAGTTTCAGACCCAAGGGCTAGTCTGATGATAATTATCAAAACTCAAACATGGAAGGAAAAAGAAAAATGGATGCTCCTCATGCTTGGATTAACCAAGGTTGGTTTATTGAAAATTAAAATATCGTACAATCATGTAGGATATATAAAAGTGATCACAAAAAGGTATAAAAAAAGCAATGTGGGAAGCTAGGAACGCTGGCCCTAGAGGTCAGAGACTCGACTTCCGGCGTGGGCGTGTGTTCCAAGCCTCGTTTGAGAGGCCGGAAGTGATGTAAACATCGCCCTCCATCGAAAGTGAGTGACGGTCATTCGACCAATGATGGAGCAATCCAGAAATGTCACCGCCCCCGACTGGCGCTCCCCCCTCCACTATGTAGAGGGGCAAAATCGCAGGGTAGTGGGCCGTCAAAAAACGGAATGGATCTAAAGGCATCATAATTAAGCCCCATACACACGCGCGGATTATCCGCGGACCAGGTCGGTCGGATCCTGTCCGTCGTACTTTGTCCGATGTTGGTGTTGCGTACACACGGTCGGACAACGTTGTCGGAATATCCGGTCTGCAAGAACGTCGTGACGTAAGTCGTCTTCCACGAGACTAGAAAAGGGAAGTTCAGCACCACGTCAGGCACCCGTTGGGCTCCTTCTGCTGATCCCGTGTTTATCGCGAGTTAGTCGAAGTTTGGGGACTTAAGATTCGCGCTTCTCAGTTTTCTGACTCAGATCGTTACTGCTCTTCAGTTTGTGCTTGTCGTGCGTATCTGTTTATTAGTGCGTGTAGTCAGTTCGCATTTGTTGGTCATTGCGGCCTATATCTTGATATAGGACGCTTTGATTTGCACTGCTTATTGTCTGCTCGTTTCTGGTATTCATTTAGTTCTTTCAGGCCTTGCTGTTTATCGGTGCTTTCTGTTTGTCCATTCTGACCAGCCGACCTTTTGTGACCTTGTGAGCGATGTTTCCCGTGCGTACTCGTCGCCGAGTTCGTGCTGTACGCGGAATTGGTGTCGGGCTTTTAGCTTTGACCCAAGACCCGTCCATGAACAGAGTGACGAGGAGGATGTGGACCAAGAATTGGTTGCTTCAGCGTGATCAGTTCTCGCACATGCCTTTGCTTCGTGAGATCCGGGAGAATAATCCTGATGATTTCAGGAACTTTCTCCGGATGACGGACCCCGATTTTCACCGTCTTTTGGCTTTGCTGACCCCTTTTATCAGCCGGCAGGATACCTGCATGAGACAAGCCATTACTCCGGAGCAGAGGCTTGTTGCCACGTTGAGGTACTTGGCGACAGGGAGAAGTCTTCAGGATTTGAAGTTCTCTTCAGGTATCTCTCCCCAGGCCCTGGAATCATTATTCCAGAGACCTGTTCTGCCATCATCGAGGTCCTGCAGGAGGACTATATTAAGGTAACATTTCTCCTTTACTATTCCCTTCTATGTATGCTCTGTTTGCTAATGTCTTGTATTTTTGACCTCCTTCCCTAATTACCATGATTGCAATATGCTCTAATATGCTGTGCCCCTTTTCTCCTTCATGCATTTTTCCCTTCACTTACCTCCCCAGCATGCTCTTCTGCCCCAATAGACACCTATGGCCTAGTCACTTAAGCAATGTCTTTTGTCTGCTGCATAGTATTGTTTGCCCCCAAACACCCCCAAAAATATGCACATATGTTTGCTGTGTGGTTTACTTCATGTAGAGCCCCTTTGTTTATTTATTTTTTTGTGGGGGGGGGGGCAAACTCATTAGGAACCCCCTCCCCCAACTGCTCTGTCAGATGGTACCAATCCTCTATCTGCTGGCTTTCCCAAGGTCAATACACACTATATACCTACCTCTTTATAGTGGGCATCTTTAGGGATGAATTCTGCAAAGCATGTAGTGCAAGGGGCTGCCTCCATACTTTCCATTTCCTAGTTTTTTGTGTTCTTTCCCTCCTATTAGCTTGCTTGGTAATTTCAGAATGTCACAATGTGCTTTCCTTTTTTTTTGGGGGGGGGGGGGGGGGGTTGAAATGTTCTTTTAGCTTTCCTGGGGGCTGCCAATAGTGTTAAGTGAGGGTCTGGCCAAACTAGCACACATTATTGAGCCATTTGGCAATCAATGAAGTGCAGAGGGTTACCTGTCCAACCCCCCCCCCCAAAACCCTAGTTATTGCCAATGGCCCATCAGAAGTGTGGGGATTGATGGGGGGTGATTAATCTGTGAAAGGGACCCTCTACTTCTCTGTGCAAATACTTTCCAGCCTCAAATTTTAAACAATGCTCTTGTTCCAAGATGTTGATTGTCTAATCTGCTTGCAATGTTTATGTGCAAAGTGACTAATTTTTTTTTCTGGTTTCACTCCACAGTTCCCTTCCACGCCACAGGAATGGCAGACTGTGGCCTCCCACTTTGCCAGCCGTTGGGACTTTCCTAACTGCAGAGGGGCAATTGATGGGAAACACGTCCGCATCGTCCCACCGCCCAACTCGGGGTCCTACTATTATAATTATAAGGGGTTTAATAGTGTAGTGATGTTGGCGGTGGTGTCGGCGACATATGAGTTTATGTATGTGGACGTGGGGATGAACGGCCGGATCTCGGATGGTGGTGCCATTGCGCACACGGAGTTCTACTGGCGTCTCCAAAGTGGCAGTCTGTGCTTGCCACCTCCAGAGGAGAATGCAGAAGGACTCCCCTTCGTCTTTGTCGCAGATGAAGCGTTTGCGTTGACTCCCCATCTGATGAGGCGGTTCCCGATGAGGACCCTCACCCCAGACCAGAGGGTCTTCAACTACAGGCTGTCCAGAGCCCGAAGAGTTGTGGAGAACACTTTTGGCATCCTGGCCAGCCGCTTCAGCCTGTTCTTGACGGCAATTAACTTGGCGGAATACAAACTGAACCACATAGTTCTTGCCTGTTGCATATTGCACAACTTCCTCAAAAGACATAACAGGAACTATGTGGTGCCCGTTGGCCCAGATGTGGAGGGCCCTCCAAATGCTGACCTCACAGCCCTTTAAGTGGCACGTCCAGGCTTGCCCCCTCTAAATGCCCGCGCGGTCCGCGAGCAATATATGGACTACTTTGTGGGTAGGGGGGCCATTGCTCTGCCTGACGATGTGTGAGAGGCATTTTTAAATAAATATTATTTTTCAAACAACCTATGATTTCTTGTCATTTCCGTATTCTTTTTAGCTTATTTGACCTTGAAATTTTTTCCCTTTGCCTTCGACAGTGGGAATGCACTTTCTGGGCAAAAGGAGGTAACAGTCTCTTCTTCCCAAAAAGATTCTTCTCATGTTGTGTGTTTGATACCTAATCTTTTGTCTAGAGAAGGTTTGTAGTGCATAACTGACACCCAAAATACTCCTTTTCATCACCATGACAGAAATGTGTGTATTCACAAAAATGCTGTGCTCCGTGTTTTCGTACAAAGCACTGTGGGTGTCATTTACATAAGTCAAATCCACTATGCTCTACAAGTGCAGTGAAAAAGTGCCCTGGAAAAGAAACTTGCAGTGCAAACTGGACTTGCCTTTAGTAAATAACACCCATTGCCCCCCATATCCTTTACATTTGACATACATAATGCATTGTGTTTTTTAAATAAGGAAGCCACACATTTCGAAAAGTATAAAAGTTTACTTGCAAAACATTCACAAGTGCGTTTACAAACTTCTTGCCCAAACTGACAACATCTTGGTTATTTACAACATTGTTTACAAACATTCCGCATTTGGTAAAACCAGGCATGGAGCAAAACAGAACCTAGGAACTAGGAAAGTTCAACTTTGTAAAGTGAAGACAAGATCAGACATGACTATATGTTCAAAGTGTGTTTGATCTTGCCTTCATCACATGGGGGTCACCTCTGGAAAGTGGAAATTTAGAACATGCATACAATTTGGGTCTGAAAATCGTCATTAGATGGTAAAACACATGCCTAGAATCTTCAAAAGTGCCATTTTCCATCATGGGGATGAATGGACGTTTTTTGGGGTGCAACCCCTTCACCACAACCACTTTAGTAGTTCGTAAAGTGGTTGCACCCCCAAAAAAACGTTGTCATTAATCCACCATGATGGGAGCTAGCACATGTGGACACAATGTGTGCATGTTCCAAATTTCACACAGTTCTTAACTTGCAAATGTGTTCAGAAGCAGGCACAAAAGTGTGTTTATTACTTGGTGCGTTTTCAGATTTTTCCTAAAACATCAATGATGTTCTTCAATTTTTGTTGAACATCATTGATGTTTTGCTTTATGTAATCTAGATCTCTATTGCAGACCATTATCTCCCCGATGAGTACGTGGGCACTCTCTGTGGTAAAGTGCGATTTTTCTTCCACAACATCCACGTCACCTAAAAACCAAAAACAAACAAAAATAGGGTGTTGGAAATGAGGCAGCCATACATTGATTAGCTTACCAGTAGCTGTGTTCTCCCACACTCACCTGTTGTGGTGACAAGTTCTCCAATTTCTATGATCTCTCCTTCCTCCTCCTCTGCTTCTGCTCTTTCCCCTTTTTTGGGGGGTGTTGGTTTTGGGGTTTCCTCAGACGGCCCAAGTTTTCGCTCCCCTATGAGAATGTACAAAAGGAAGATTTAGCAACACAATCTATTGAGGGCAGAAATAGGAAATGACAAACATTGCTTGAAAGTGAGGGACAATATTTTTGGGTGTCCAGTTACAAATGACACCAACATGAATGTAGTCACTTTGTAAAGGTCCTAAACTTATAGCTTTTTGGTCGACGTTTGGGTGATGGAGACCCCCCTCTAGTATCCACTGGAGCACATGTGTGGAAAAGCATAATAAAAAGTGGGTTTGGGTGTCCCAGCACTAGTGCTCTAGAGTCCAGATGGGTAAACAGCTACTGGGTGACGTCTCCTTTACATTGAATAAATTGGCTGGACAGTCTTGATGACATTTCTAGAGAGAACAAACTTCCTTTCCCCCAAAAAACACCAAACATCGTATTATAAGTGGCGGAACGATCGAGGTTGAGTACGATCGAATGGACACACACACGACCATGACAGTGGCAGAAAGATCGAGGTTGAGTACGATCGAATGCACAGACGAACCTGAAAGTGGCCATTTTGGAATGTACAACTTTGTAAAAATAAAACCACATGGAGCAGTATGCAAGCAAGAAATCAAACACAAAACACAACTACTTACTTTTTTGAAGAACTCGCTTGATCTTTCTGTACTGATCGGCCTCCCTCAGTTTCAGGTCTGACCAGCGTTTCCTCAGTTGCTCCTTGGATCGTTGTACCCCAAAATGATTGTACAGCCTCCTCACAACTTTAGACATGATCTTGGCCTTGCGGACATTGGGGTTGAGGTAAGGCCCATACTTCCCATCATAGTCGCTCCTCTTTAATATGTCCACCATCTCCAACATTTCTCCAAATGACATATTGGAGGCCTTGAATTTCAGGCTCCGGGATCGGGAAGTTTCTGCCTCCGGACTTTCCTTGTCCTCCTCCTCGTTGGTGGGATATTTCGGGCGCACCTGCTGTGTCCCCGCCATGTGCTCTCCCCACTGCGCCGTAAAGAGAAGGGGTGGGGAATAGACGAGAAAGATCGTCAGGGGCGGGCGGAGTTTGACGCATGCGCACTGGATATAAAACGTCACACGCCTGTGTCGTAGCCACGATCTGGGAGACGAGGGGAGAGAAAGCTCACGCACGAGACGATCGCTAGAAACAAAGGTACAATTTGACGTTGGTACATAACTAGCCTAGACTGATTCGAACTTGAGGCTTCTTTATGGAGAAGATTAGGAGAGTTTAGCCTGACATTATTTATATTGTTTTGTGTGGTGTTGTGTCTTGCAGAGATGATGGAGGGCTTCAACGATGTGAGTTTTCTCCCCCTCTTCATTGATAAATATAGGGAAATTCCCCTTTTATGGCAAGCAAAACACCGCGACTATAGCAACAAACCAAAGAGGTAAGCAGCCATGCAGAAACTTGTGGCATTTGTAAAGCCAACGTTCCCCACGGCAACCGTGGCGAAGTTAAAAGTAAAAATTGCTAACCTGAGGAGTACCTATTTCCGGGAGCGCAATAAGGTCCGGAAGTCCCTAGCATCTGGAGCTGGAGCAGCACAGGTCTATGCCCCCACGCTCTGGTACTATGACAGGCTCCATTTTCTCAAAGACCAGGCTAATGTCAGGAAGTCACTCTCGACTCTTCCTTGCACGCGTCCTTCCGCGTACGCCACCCCTGATGAGGCTTCCGAGGACCAACCTGGGCCTTCCAGTATGGAAGATGTGCAGGAGCCCAGCTTGAGCCAGGTATAGTAGTTACCTATTTTTGGGAATAATAAATGATGTTCAGTTAATTCAGGATCCCCAATTGCTTAGTTCCTAACGTGATTGACATATCAACAGACAGTAGTGTTGGAGACATTTTTGGGAAGAATCTAAACTGCAGGGCTGAGAATTGTATGGTTTTCTATTTGTAAACATTTTGCAACAGTCACTAGATGAGAATTGTGTGTGTTTGATGAACAAATAACTGAAACTATGTCCCTTTTTCATACACAGGAAGACCTCAGCCAGGAGGTGGCTGTGGAATGTGGCAGTCAGGAGGAGGCAGGGGTTAGTGGCAGCCAAGATGTGGGTAGTGGCAGCCAACAGGGGGGGTAGGCGTAGGAGCCTGACTGTCTCCCAAGTCTCTCCCCTCCGCCTTCCCTACAGAAGGGCGAAAAGGATGGGGGAGGTGGGAGAGTCAGCGCTCCAGCTGATCCGAGATGCTTCAGCCTCCCTATATGCCACACCCACCTACGAGGAGGCCTTTGCCTCCTTGGTTGCCATTAAAATGACGGGTATGGAGGCGGGGCAACGCAGCATGTGTGAGGATGTCATCCTCAAAGTCCTAAATGAGGGAATGGCTGGGGGGATGACTCCCCTCACACATGTTTGCAATAGTGACCTTGCTCCGCCTCCTCCTCCTTCTGCCACCCCACCAGCACCACAGCCACAGCGTGGAAGGAAGCATACAAGGAAGACAAGAGAGTGACGACCTGGATTCAGTCTGGTCTGAGAGAAGATGGAGCCTCTCGTAGTACCAGAGCCTGGGGACCTAGATGGCATCTGCTGCAGTTCCGGATGTTTTGGACTTCAGGACCAGATTGCACTCCCTTATTATTTAGATAGGTACTCCTCAGGCCCCCAATTTTCTAAGCTTGAAAAATGATGGTTGCCGTGGGGGTCCAAGGCTTTGCAAATTCCCCAAGTTTCACCATGGCTACGTTCCTCTTTGGTTTGTTGCTGAGACCTCACGAGCAGGGCATCAGGACAGCAAGGACCTTCCTATATGAACAAGACAACCATCACTGGGAATTCTGTGAATTCATACTAGATCTGCTAAGATTTGTCTTAACCAAAAATTGTTTTACTTTCAACGATTCCCACTTCCTCCAGGTACAGGGCGTGGCTATGGGCACCTGCTGTGCCCCGGCCTACGCCAACCTGTACCTGGGGGGGTGGGAACGAACCATTTTTTCGGATGATACTTTGTCGCCATATACGAGCCAAGCACTTTGCTGGCTGCGATATATAGACAACATATTTATGATATGGGCAGGATCTCTTACCACATTGAAAACATTCATGGATGCTATCAACCAAAATTCCTTTAACTTTAAATTTACATATTCAGTGAATCCCGAAAAAATCACCTTTTTGGATCTAACTATTTTTAGAGATCGAACTGGCTGTTTAGCAACCACCCTCTTTAGAAAAGAAACGGCTGGCAACACACTGCTTCATGCAGAAAGTGCCAACCCGGAAACGCTGATTCGGAGTATCCCATACGCCCAATATCTCAGATTGAGACGTAACTGTACACATACTGAAGAATTTAAATTACAAGCAAACTATCTTCGGGATCGTTTGAAAACCAGGGGATACAGTAAATCTATTTTGAGAAAATCATACAATAAGGCTCTGAGACAATCACGGAACTCACTTCTTTATAAAATGAAAACCAAAAAAAACAGTGATGTAGTTAGATATATCACCAGGTATTCAAAACAGCATGGTGAATTGCGGGAGATACTAGTCAGACACTGGCCTCTTCTCCGTGAGGACCCCATCCTGAGAAAATACATAAGCCCTAACCCTACCATCACGTTCAGAAAATCACGTTCGCTACGCGATAAATTTACATCGAGTCATTATAGCATCAAGACGCACCCTGATGTGGGTAGCATGGGTATTGCCCGCTGTGGACGATGTGCATACTGCCCTTGGGTGAGACCAGGGAACAGATTTGTTCTCCCCAATGGAGAAATCTTTGTCCCCCGCTTTCATGCTGATTGCGAGACCCAAGGGGTGGTGTACCTAATGTCCTGCACCTGTAGCGCATTCTATGTCGGAAAGACCATCCGCCAGTTTCGCTCTCGAATCAAAGACCACATCTACTACTCATCGGGTGGAAAAATGATCACTTCTGTGAGTAGACATTTAGATCTATACCATAAATTTGACACTTCAGCAGTTTCATTTATAGTCCTGGCAGTTATCCCTAGGGATCCGCGAGGGGGTAATTGGGATAAAGAAATTTTGAAAAAGGAAACCACCTGGATAGAACGCCTCGATGCCACTCGTCCTCCAGGCATCAATGAGGCACAATCCTACAAACCTTTCCTCTAAAAACTGTAACGTTATATATACTATACTGGAGAGATACATCAAGTATCCCCCACTACATCCCACCCTATCAACCCATCGGTCTCCGAACATATGCCAACACAAATTTTGGTAACATCTGTCCAATAAAAGAGACCTACACCACTCTAAGTCTTACAGCAACCCGTGAGCAGTATTGCATAATCCATACACCTCTTGAGTTTACATTACATGTTGCCAACGGCATGCCTGGCCTTCTAGTCTTGCTCCCTTTTTTTTTTTTCCCATTCCCCATGTCCCGTTTCCCTTTTTCCCTCTCCCTTCCCCATTTCCCTTTCTATCTGGTCCATATCCTCACTAATCTATTCATTATATGACTATATAATTCTACAATTTACTATATAGTCTTGTATCCATCTATCGGAGTTTATTCCCCGTCCAACGCAGCCTATGAATGTATTCCATAGTCCCAGAATAACGTCTTAACTTTGAGATAATTGAACTTCTACAGGGTATAATGTTTTCTAGCATAAACGCCTTGTTTAAACTGTTTTGTAATAACAACAAGTTGAGCTGTATACCTATATTCATGAATATATGTGTTTTTCTCTATATCAAACAATTCTGAGGTTGTTTTTATTCTGCCTGCTGTGGCACCCGTGAAATGGTGTTGCACCATTCATTATTGCGCCGCATATTTTTTGGGCTTGATCCATCACCTTTTCCATCTATGTGACGAATAGCAGGGACCAGCTGGGGAGATCTACGTCAGTATCCCCAGCTGTCTCCCTGCGTGAACAAGATGCGCATTCCACTGTCTACGTCCGGGCCCCACTGCGCAGGCGCGGTACGTGACGTTGGCGCATGCGCACTGCGTTCGTGCGGCCGATCCGGATGACGTCAAGCCGGCGCCTGCCGGATATTGACTACGGATGGGACGTGTATTTAAGCACACCGCGGTGTGCTCTCTGCCAGCATCCCCCCACCCCCATGGCCGTCATGACGCTGCTGGCTGAGAACTCTTTCTACTCCAGGACATGGTGAGATACATCTATGCCACTTGGTCACGCTATCAGTTGCTCTTTGTTCTAGATGTACTTATTTACCCATATGGTCCTATACCCCACAGATCAATGGTTTCAACCATACTATTTACCGTCTTTGCGGACCCACCATACTAACCCCATTGAAGACCTGATATAGTACTATGATGCTATGTTGTAATGTTTGTTCCGTTCAATTTGGAACTTATACACAAACAACCTAGCGACTGAATGCTCCTGTAGCCTGGCATCCCCCTCCTATCTAGGTGAGTTCATATACCTACCCCTTTTGGGGAAATCTACCCATACTGTGGTGTCCAAGAGTCCTTGCTTTATAGATAATCTTGTATACCTGTATACTTTGGCTATCAATTAGGTTCTGACCTGTGGTATTGACGCAAAATCTCACCATATCCACCTCCAGCTCTTGTCTCTCACGGCCGGTCGGGAAATACGGGGACTTTTTCCCAATATACTATCTAACCATTAAAGATTTGCAGTAAGTGCATCTTTCTATATACTTGGCAGCAACTTATTATATTTTACACGTCCCCACTGAGTGTTTGGAATTTTGGCCTATACCCTTGCGGCTCATTTTTGGTGGTGTGACGCATTCCTGGTGGCCACATTTGGCAGTTACGATTATATATACTTGTTTGATTTACAATTGCAACATGTTATTTAAGAAGGAATAACTATATGCATATACTTACTGTGTCTTTTAAATTCTATATTTGTCTGTTAGCTACTATAATCCTAGGCTCCAGATGAAGCGTTAATGAAAACGCGAAACATGTAGAGCTTCCGCTAATTCCACCGTCTTCGCACTGCATCCTCGCCTTACTATTGGATACCTCATCAATACTGGACCAAGCCCATACCCATCGCTGATCCTTGTTTTGGTATCCCTTAGGCTAGATATTATAGGCTGCACATGCGACTCTGTATCGTACTGATCTTTTCTGACAAGATGTATATGCTTTTAAAATGTATATTGTTATGTATGTATGTTGTTTTCCTTTAATAAATTTTGTTTATAATATATAGTGTACGGTGCCTAAAAAGTCCACAAGTCCCTCCCCTTTCCTTTTCGGAGACCTAAATAAAGGTTTTTTTGATTGGAAAAAATCCTTGCCTATTGTGTTTTACTTTTCTACAATGACAGTTTTTCTTTGAGTAGGCAGGTACATTTCACAAATCATAAACTATAATTAACAAGGGGCACCAACAACCAACAAACTCCTAGTAAATTTAAGCAACAAATACAAATGTTAATAATGTGGTTTTGCTAAGTTGAGACACAACCCCCCTCAAAAAAAAATAAGAAAAATCTCCTTCAAATATGTATTCCCAAAAAAAAAAAAAAAA
The DNA here is from genome assembly GCA_028564925.1 of Lithobates sylvaticus. Lineage (NCBI taxonomy): Eukaryota > Metazoa > Chordata > Amphibia > Anura > Ranidae > Lithobates > Lithobates sylvaticus. The sequence continues at coordinate 467,005,572 of CM053026.1, read as the reverse complement.
AAAAGACAAATCATCCTAAAAATATAACAAAGATTCTTTTACGATCTGAGTAAAAATAAACATGTAGTGTATAAATCCTAAAAAGTAATAAAGAACTAAGTTTGGGAGAAGTGCGGGTGAATAGGAGCAGCTAAAACATGTCATTCTTCTTGCATTGGAAAGAAAAAGAGAATGCGCTGCATTAAAGACATTTAACATTGCAGCGTGACGAATGTGCTGTGTCGATTAGGAAAGGTAGTTTTACCTGACCGAGCGCTTTCGTCACAGAATTTCTTCTGAGCATGTGTAGCACTTTGTGCGTTGGACAACGCTACACACGATCGGATTTGGTGTGATGGGACCGCGTTGTCAAAAAATCTATCCAGCAGGAGATAGGACTTTGTCCGTCGGACAATCCGACGTACACTGTCCGATGGTGCATACACACGGTCGGATTTTTCAACAACATTGTCCGATCGGACAGAATCCATGCGAAAATCCTACCGTGTGTATGGGGCTTTAGAGTTGAGCGGACACCTGGATGTTCGGGACCAGAAAAAAGTTCGGGTTCGGGACCGAACTTGACCCGAACTTGACCCCGAACACCGAACCCCATTGAAGTCAATGGGGACCCGAACGGCTATAATAAAGTGTCGGCTCCCGTCCCCTTTAATACAGAGAACAGTCATTGAAGTCATTTATTTTTAAAAAGTTAGTCATAAAAAGTGTTTGGGGACCCGGGTCCTGCCCCAGGGGACATGTATCAATGCAAAAAAAACTTTTAAAAACGGCCGTTTTTTCGGGAGCAGTGATTTTAATAATGCTTAAAGTGAAACAATAAAAGTGTAATATTCCTTTAAATTTCGTACCTGGGGGGTGTCTATAGTATGCATGTGAAGGGGCGCATGTTTCCAGTGCTTAGAACTGTCTCTGCAAAAAGTGTCATTTTTGCCGGGAAAAAAAGCTATTTAAAATCACTTGCGGCTATATGAATTGTTGGCTCCCGTAACACAGAGAACAGTCATTCATTGAAAGCCATTCATAAAAAAAAAAAAAAGTCATTGATAAAAAATAAAAAAAACAACAAAAAAAAAAAGCGTGGGGGTCCCCCCAAATTCAATAACCAGGCCCTTCAGGTCTGGGATGGATATTAAGGGGGACCCCAGCCAAAAAAAAAATGGCGTAGGGTCCCCCTCAAAATCTATACCAGACCCTTGAGGTCTGGGATGGATTTTAAGGGGAAACCCAGCCAAAAAAAATGGCGTGGGGTCCCCCTCTAAATCCAAGATACCGGAGAGAAGCCTCACACAGCGGGAGCCTCCTATTGCGCAGAGCGGCCCAGAAGAGACACCAATGCTGGACGAGAAGGCCAAGAAGAAGCGGATTGGAGGAAGAAGAAGATGGAAGAAGAAGATGCCGGAAGGAGAAGATTAAGAAACCGAAGGATGAAGAAAGGAAGACCAGAAGAAAGAAGATTTTAATAAAGGAATTGTCAAAGACCGTCTCCTGTCATTTTTACAATTTTTGACACTTTTTTGGTGAAATGGTAGGGGTACTTTTGTACCCCCTTACCATTTCACACAGGGGGGGGGGTGGCGGGATCTGGGGGTCCCCTTGTTAAAGGGGGCTTCCAGTTTCCAATAAGCCCCCCGCCAGCAGACCCCCACAACCACCGGGCACGGTTGTGGGGACGAGGCCCTTGTCCTCATCAACATGGGGACAAGGTGCTTTGGGGGTCTCAGACCCCCAAAGCACCCTCCCAATGTTGAGGGCATGTGGCCTGGTACGGTTCAGGCGGGAGGGGGGGCCGCTCTCGTCCCCCCCTCTTTTCCTGTGGCCTGCCAGGTTGCGTGCTCGGATAAGGGTCTGGTATGGATTTTGAAGGGGACCCCACGCCATATTTTTAGGCTGGGTTTCCCCTTAAAATCCATCCCAGACCTCAAGGGTCTGGTATGGATTTTGAGGGGGACCCTACGCCATTTTTTTTTTGGCTGGGGTCCCCCTTAATATCCATCCCAGACCTGAAGGGCCTGGTTATTGAATTTGGGGGGACCCCCACGCTTTTTTTTTTGTTGTTTTTTTTATTTTTTATCAATGACTTTTTTTTTATGAATGGCTTTCAATGAATGACTGTTCTCTGTGTTACGGGAGCCGACAATTCATATAGCCGCAAGTAATTTTAAATAGCCTTTTTTCCGGCAAAAATGACACTTTTTGCAGAGACAGTTCTAAGCACTGGAAACATGCGCCCCTTCACATGCATACTATAGACACCCCCCAGGTACGAAATTTAAAGGAATATTACACTTTTATTGTTTCACTTTAAGCATTATTAAAATCACTGCTCCCGAAAAAACGGACGTTTTTTAAAAGTTTTTTTTGCATTGATACATGTCCCCTGGGGGGGGGGGGGGGGGGGGGGGGGGGGGGGGGGGGGGGGGGGGGGGGCAGGACCCAGGTCCCCAAACACTTTTTATGACTAACTTTTTAAAAATAAATGACTTCAATGACTGTTCTCTGTATTAAGGGGGACGGGAGCCGACAATTCATATAGCCGCAAGTGCTTTTAAAAGACATTTTAAAAAGCACCATTACATCACCGAACACCGGACCCGAACCCGAACATACAGTCAATTGTTCGGGTTCGGGTCCGGGACCCGAAAACCCAAAAGTCCGGTACGGACCCGAACTTTACAGTTCGGGTTCGCTCAACCCTAATCATAATGTCTCCAACCACACTCATGAAAAAGAGTGTAGTTGGAAGCAGGCCAACATATATTGATAAGCCTGAACATGAACCTATGTACTGAAACATATATCGGCGTCACAGCGCCATCTTGTGGGGAATTAGTAGATCAACCGGACCCACAAAAAAAGTTCATTTAACAGAACTATATACCTAGAATGGGTATGAGACTAACCATAGCGTCTAAAACGGAGCAACAACTCACTCCATCCCAGACACATATCGGTCGGTCACATAAATGGTGATCTAAAAATTGGGAATAGAAAAAATAACAGACTTCAAATATGTTTCCATATAGGTTAAGACAACAAGTTATGGAAACTGAAAAATAGGATAAATGGACTATAAAAAAGAACACTAAAACCCACTAGAATAAAAATAATTATTTTTGTTTTATGATGGAAAAGTCTGTGTCAGAACGGAATATCCAAACTCTGACATGCAAAAGTTAAATCCTTTTAATATGTCAAAAAGGATGGAGGTGTACCCAGGTATCATGAAACCAGTTGATATCCCACTCCACATTCATACCGTGGGGCGAGTAGCACCTCAATTCGTATATCCAATAGGTTTCAAGCTGTGATACACCCCTCAAACAAGATTCACCTCTGGGGGACGAATTATCAATGACCTGGAATGTAGTGGGGTCTTTATCATGGAATTCAAGGTAGTGACGTGGAACGGTACTTTTTGATTTTTGCAATATGTTCGTTCACTCTGATAGAGAAAGTTATTATAGTGCGTTCAACATATTGTTTCTTGCATGGGCAAGTGATCAGATAAACAATGTTTCGTACTGCACGTGGTGAAATGTCTCATATCATAGCTCCGCAATGTTGTAGTTGAGGTGAAAGACTCAGACTTACGTCTGCCACAAACATTGTGTAAACACACATTGCATTTCCTGCAAGGGAAATAACCCTTGCAGTCCTGAAAGAATGAAACTTTACGGAGTGGGTCCATAGTGTTGAGAGCAATCTCGGCCTGGATTGAGCGAGCACCTCGATATATGATGCCCGCTCGATCCGGCAAGGCTGGTCCCAACACTCGATCATTCAATAAAATCTTTCAATGTTTATTGATTATCTTTTTTATTTACTTATGTTGTATAGAATAAGATGTAAAAAAGGACCATTTAAAGCGGTTCTCCCTCTGTTCTCCCTCAACTAACAATGAATTCCTTTCTATACAGCTGACAGCTCTGATATCAACATCAAGCTCCAAAGGCCTATAACCCTATAACCCTTTTCTACAAATCTCTGTTTAAGGGTCTTAGATTGAACAAGGAAATCATCTATACTAGAGCAGTTTCGTCGAAGACGAAGAAACTGTCTGTCACGTTCCGGGTATGGCGGGGAACAGGAGGTGGATCCCCTATGTCAATGAGGCGATAGCACGGGTTGTATTGGAGGACCGGTTCTAATGTTGCTACTGGTTTTCACCAGAGCCCGCCGCAAGGCGGGATGGACTTGCTGCGGCGGTAGCAACCAGGTCGTGTCTTCCAATAGCAACTCGACCCCACTGACAGCTGAGACAGGCGCGGTACACAAGGATAAGGCAGAGGCAAGGTCAGACGTAGCAAAAGGTCAGGACAGGTAGCAAAGGTTCGTAGTCGGGGGCAACGGCAGAGGTCTGGATACACAGTAGGAGCAAACACAAAACACGCTTTCACTGGGCACAAGGAAGGCAGGAAGGGGAAGTGGGTTAATAAGGGAAAAGGGTGAAGCATGATTGGGCCAGGCACCAATCAATTGTGCACTAGCCCTTTAAGAGAAGGAAGGAGCCACGCGCGCGCGCCTGGGGAGAGGAGGCGAGCGCGCAGGGGGAGGCAGGCGAAAGAGCCGACGGGGACGAGCCAGCAGCGCGGGATGCGATCCACGGGCAGACCGGGGGCGCCGCGTGGATCGCATCCCAGAGACAGAACAGCGCCAACGGCCAGGGGAGCTGGCCGGGGCGCTGCAGGAGGACAGAAGCCGTGAGTGCTCCGGGATGGACGGGGCACCCGGAGCGCTCTGCGTTACAGTACCCCCCTTGGGTCTCCCCCTCTTCTTGGGCCTCCCCATCCTCCTGGAACCCAAGAACCTGAGGATGAGATCCTTGTCAATGATGTTACCCTCAGGTTCCCAGGACCTCTCCTCAGGACCACAATTCTCCCAGTCAACAAGATAGCAGCGTTTACCTCGGACGGTTCTAGAGGCGAGGATCTCTTTAACGGAGAAGATGTCGGAGGAGCCGGTGACCTGAGCAGGAGCGGGGACCTTGGGGGAAAAGCGATTAAGAACAAGGGGTTTGAGGAGGGAAACATGGAAAGAGTTGGGGATGCGGAGGGAAGGAGGAAGGTGCAGTTTGTAGGACACGGAATTGATCCGAGCCTTGATCTTGAATGGGCCGAGGTAACGGGGACCCAACTTATAACTGGGGATGCGGAACCTGATGTACCTGGAGGAAAGCCACACCATATCACCAGGGGAGAATACAGGAGGAGGTCTTCTCCTACTGTCAGCATGTTTCTTCATGCGGGAAGAGGCCAGGGCAAGCGATTTTTGGGTCTCTCTCCAGATGGACGACAGCTCTTGGGTGACCTCGTCTACAGCGGGACTCTGGAAGAAGTGGGGATGGGTAGGGGGGGAAGAGGATGACGGCCGTAAACCACAAAGAAGGGTGATTTAGAGGAGGACTCAGATTCTTTCAGGTTGTAAGAAAATTCGGCCCAGGGCAGGAGGTCAGCCCAGTCGTCTTGACGAGCAGAGACAAAGTGTCGCAGGTAGGCACCAAGGATTTGGTTGACTCTCTCCACTTGTCCATTGGACTGTGGATGATAGGCAGAGGAGAAGTCCAGCTTGACTTTCAATTGACTGCAGAGAGCTCTTCAAAACTTAGATACAAACTGGACGCCTCTATCCGAGACGATGTGAGATGGAAGTCCATGTAGACGAAAAATCTGGAGGAAGTAATGTTTTGCAAGTATAGGTGCAGAAGGGAGGCCTGGAAGCGGGACAAAGTGTGCCATTTTGGAGAAACGATCCACGACCACCCATATGGTGGCCGTGGGAAGGAGGAAGGTCCGAGATGAAGTCCATAGCTATGTGGGCCCAAGGTCGTTCAGGCACAGGCAGAGGGTGAAGAAGGCCAGCAGGCTTTTGATGAGGGGTCTTGTCTAGGGCACATATAGTACAGGCCTGTACGAAGTCCGTCACATCCTTTTTTAAGGAGGGCCACCAGTAATACCTGGAAATCTGTTGGAAGGATTTCTTGATTCCAGGATGACCAGCGAGATGAGAGGAGTGATCCCATTTGAGGATCTGAAGACGAAGACGTGGAGGGACCAAGGTTTTCCCAGAAGGAACTTGCAGCAAGGAGGCAGGAGCAGAAGAGATCAGACACTCAGGGGGTAAAAATGTTTAAAGGAGACTCAGACTCAGAAGAATCGGGGGAACGTGATAGGGCGTCAGCCCTGACATTCTTGTCTGCAGGACGGAAAGGGATCTCGAAGTAGAAGAGGGCAAAAAACAACGACCACCTAGCTTGGCGTGGGTTTAATCGTTGGGCGGATTGGAGGTAAGAAAGATTTTTGTGATCCGTGAAGATCGTGATGAGGTGAACGGACCCCTCAAGGAGATGTCTCCATTCCTCAAGTGCTAGCCTAATGGCCAGTAATTCACGTCTCCGATGAAGTAGTTCTTTTCAGGGGGAGAGAAGGTCTTGGAGAAGAAACCACAGGTGACGTTCTTGCCCTTGGGGTCTTTCTGAAGAAGCACAGCTCCTGCTCCCACAGAGGAGGCATCGACTTCCAGGAGAAACGGTTTGCGAGGATCGGGCCTGGACAAAACGGGTGCAGAGGCAAAGACAGATTTGAGGTGGTTAAAGGCCTCCTCAGCGGGAGGGGGCCAGGACCTAGGATTAGCATCCTTTTTGGTTAATGGCACAATAGGCGCGACAATGGTGGAGAAGTGAGGCATGAACTGGCGATAGTAATTGGCGAATCCAAGGAAACGCTGGATGGCCCGTAGTCCGGTAGGACGTGGCCAGTTCAAGACGGCAGAAAGCTTCTCCGGGTCCATTTGGAGACCTTGTCCCGAGACCAAGTAACCTAGGAAGGGAAGACTGCAACGTTCAAAGAGACATTTCTCTAGTTTGGCATAAAGATGTTCCTGCCGAGTCCGTTGGAGCACTTGAGGCTGGAGATGGGTGTCCCCAAGCGGCGGAAAAAATGGATTTCACCAAAAACCAATGACGCAGGGGTATGCAATTCTGGAAATCCATCACGATATGTCTTGGAAGGACCGTCGGCATTGCAAACCTGAAGGGCATGACGAGAACTCTGAAGGTCCGTCACGGGTTTAGGTTGTTTTTTTTTTTTTACAGATACGGTTTGAATATGTTTCCCCCGGAGGTCCATTTGGTTGAAGAGTCTTGCTCCACCAAACTCAAAATTTCCGAGATATGGTCAGCGGTAAAATGATTTTTCGTGAATTTTAAGCACGAAAATGCGCCCTACGCTACTAAAGACCCTTTTTTGCGAAAAGAAATAATCCACTCTCAGGGGAGATACTTTGCGGATAAACCTCTTTGAAATCCTGGACGTTAAATTTTTTTCCTGGATGGAAGGGAATCCCACGGGGCAGGCATGGTCCCCAAAATAGACGATAGGAAAATCAAGAGTCAATGGCGGAATTCTCATTGTTATTTTGGCAAAAATTCATCAAAGTCCCTGTAAGGTTTGGAAGACTTACGGAAGTACGATAAAACTGCCTAGGACCCGCTTAGAGCAATGCCTGTGCAGGGGGACCGCAACTTTGAAAGTCCCCAAGTCCAGTCGGGAGGGGAATGTAGCCGAGCCAGGGAGGCCCAAAAGGATCTCAAGGTGAATGGGCATTAGCAAAAGCAGCCTACTTTTCATGATGAGAACCTCGAACATTCTCATGAGGAAAGTTGTGGTATGCAGCGCAGTCCAGATTTGACCATTTACGAGGTGAAAAAAGTGGCTTGACAAACGAGTGACTGGAATACAAATTTGTCGATGAGGGTAGGCTTCAATGAAGTTTACGAGAACAAATCCAAAAGTCCAGACAGACGAAAGAGGACTCTATGGGCAAAGAAAACTTCACTGAAACATAACAGACTGAAGGAAGAGTCCACACCTAGTAACACATCACCACGTTAGCTAGGTGCGAAGCTTTCACCTACGCTGAGGCGAATAAGCAATACCATAAAAAATAAGATTTGCTTATCAGGAAGATATGGTCAGCGGCAAGTCCTATCTTGATGTCAAGTTAACCTATCTACTTGCATACGCCTAGGGGAGCCCAGGTACGGGTTCGCAGAGGATTCCCTGGAAGAAGGTGCCGGGAGGAAACCGCTCTGAGGCGAACCAAGGTCCTTTTCAGCTTGCTAAGGCTCCTCAACGTATAATGCTGTCAATGCGGAGCACTGGATGGAGTTCAGAAGAGTGCGGAATTTTCGTGAGCAGCACACTTTGACGTGGCGGATAGACCCTTTTTAAAGTCCTTGCAAAGGGCGCAATTTTTCCGTAGAGTCGGTTCCATGGGTGCGGAATTGAATGATAAATCGCCCACTGAAGAATCTCCCTGGACAGTTCAGGAGAGCCTCGGCAGAGTGAGGCCCGGGAAGCTCCTCGAACACTGCCAACATCGACGCTTTCACTGGGCACTATAGGCAACTCAAGATCCGGCAATGACAGGAAGGGGAAGTGGGTTAATAAGGGAAAAGGGTGAAGCATGATTGGGCCAGGCACCAATCAATTGTGCACTAGCCCTTTAAGAGAAGGAAGGAGCCACGCGCGCGCGCCTGGGGAGAGGAGGCGAGCGCGCAGGGGGAGGCAGGCGAAAGAGCCGACGGGGACGAGCCAGCAGAGCGGGATGCGATCCACGGGCAGACCGGGGGCGCCGCGTGGATCGCATCCCAGAGACAGAACAGCGCCCACGGCCAGGGGAGCTGGCCGGGGCGCTGCAGGAGGACAGAAGCCGTGAGTGCTCCGGGATGGACGGGGCACCCGGAGCGCTCTGCGTTACAGTACCCCCCCCTTGGGTCTCCCCCTCTTCTTGGGCCTCCCCCTCCTCCTGGAACCCAAGAACCTGAGGATGAGATCCTTGTCAATGATGTTACCCTCAGGTTCCCAGGACCTCTCCTCAGGACCACAATTCTCCCAGTCAACAAGATAGAAGCGTTTACCTCGGACGGTTCTAGAGGCGAGGATCTCTTTAACGGAGAAGATGTCGGAGGAGCCGGTGACCGGAGCAGGAGCGGTGACCTTGGGGGGAAAAGCGATTAAGAACAAGGGGTTTGAGGAGGGAAACATGGAAAGAGTTGGGGATGCGGAGGGAAGGAGGAAGGTGCAGTTTGTAGGAAACGGAATTGATCCGAGCCTTGATCTTGAATGGGCCGAGGTAACGGGGACCCAACTTATAACTGGGGATGCGGAACCTGATGTACCTGGAGGAAAGCCACACCATATCACCAGGGGAGAATACAGGAGGAGGTCTTCTCCTACTGTCAGCATGTTTCTTCATGCGGGAAGAGGCCAGGGCAAGCGATTTTTGGGTCTCTCTCCAGATGGACGACAGCTCTTGGGTGACCTCGTCTACAGCGGGACTCTGGAAGAAGTGGGGATGGGTAGGGGGGAAGAGGATGACGGCCGTAAACCACAAAGAAGGGTGATTTAGAGGAGGACTCAGATTCTTTCAGGTTGTAAGAAAATTCGGCCCAGGGCAGGAGGTCAGCCCAGTCGTCTTGACGAGCAGAGACAAAGTGTCGCAGGTAGGCCCCAAGGATTTGGTTGACTCTCTCCACTTGTCCATTGGACTGTGGATGATAGGCAGAGGAGAAGTCCAGCTTGACTTTCAATTGACTGCAGAGAGCTCTTCAAAACTTAGATACAAACTGGACGCCTCTATCCGAGACGATGTGAGATGGAAGTCCATGAAGACGAAAAATCTGGAGGAAGAAATGTTTAGCAAGTATAGGTGCAGAAGGGAGGCCTGGAAGCGGGACAAAGTGTGCCATTTTGGAGAAACGATCCACGACCACCCATATGGTGGCCGTGGGAAGGAGGAAGGTCCGTGATGAAGTCCATAGCTATGTGGGCCCAAGGTCGTTCAGGCACAGGCAGAGGGTGAAGAAGGCCAGCAGGCTTTTGATGAGGGGTCTTGTCTCGGGCACATATAGTACAGGCCTGTACGAAGTCCGTCACATCCTTTTTTAAGGAGGGCCACCAGTAATACCTGGAAATCAGTTGGAAGGATTTCTTGATTCCAGGATGACCAGCGAGATGAGAGGAGTGATCCCATTTGAGGATCTGAAGACGAAGACGTGGAGGGACCAAGGTTTTCCCAGAAGGAACTTGCAGCAAGGAGGCAGGAGCAGAAGAGATCAGACACTCAGGGGGTACAATGTGTTGTACAGGAGACTCAGACTCAGAAGAATCGGTGGAACGTGATAGGGCGTCAGCCCTGACATTCTTGTCTGCAGGACGGAAATGGATCTCGAAGTTGAAGAGGGCAAAAAACAACGACCACCTAGCTTGGCGTGGGTTTAATCGTTGGGCGGATTGGAGGTAAGAAAGATTTTTGTGATCCGTGAAGATCGTGATGAGGTGAACGGACCCCTCAAGGAGATGTCTCCATTCCTCAAGTGCTAGCCTAATGGCCAGTAATTCACGGTCTCCGATGAAGTAGTTCTTTTCAGGGGGAGAGAAGGTCTTGGAGAAGAAACCACAGGTGACGTTCTTGCCCTTGGGGTCTTTCTGAAGAAGCACAGCTCCTGCTCCCACAGAGGAGGCATCGACTTCCAGGAGAAACGGTTTGCGAGGATCGGGCCTGGACAAAACGGGTGCAGAGGCAAAGACAGATTTGAGGTGGTTAAAGGCCTCCTCAGCTGGAGGGGGCCAGGACCTAGGATTAGCATCCTTTTTGGTTAATGGCACAATAGGCGCGACAATGGTGGAGAAGTGAGGGATGAACTGGCGATAGTAATTGGCGAATCCAAGGAAACGCTGGATGGCCCGTAGTCCGGTAGGACGTGGCCAGTTCAAGACGGCAGAAAGCTTCTCCGGGTCCATTTGGAGACCTTGTCCAGAGACCAAGTAACCTAGGAAGGGAAGACTGCAACGTTCAAAGAGACATTTCTCTAGTTTGGCATAAAGATGGTTCTCCCGAAGCCGTTGGAGCACTTGACGGACCTGAAGACGGTGTTCCTCCAAGCTGGCGGAAAAAATCAGGATATCATCCAGATAGACAATGACGCAGGAGTATAGCAAGTCTCTGAAAATCTCATTCACGAAGTCTTGGAAGACCGTCGGGGCATTGCATAAACCGAAGGGCATGACGAGATACTCGAAGTGTCCGTCACGGGTGTTAAAGGCGGTTTTCCACTCATCGCCTTTACGGATACGGATGAGATTATATGCGCCCCGGAGGTCCAATTTGGTGAAGATTCTTGCTCCACGCAAACGATCAAAAAGTTCCGAGATAAGGGGCAGCGGGTAGCGATTTTTTATCGTGATCTTGTTAAGACCACGATAGTCAATGCAGGGACGTAAGGACCTGTCTTTTTTGGCGACAAAGAAGAATCCAGCTCCAGCAGGGGAGGAAGACTTGCGGATGAAACCTCTTTTGAGGTTCTCCTGGACGTCATAGCTTTAGTCTCCGGGATGGAGAGAGGGTAGATCCTGCCACGGGGCGGCATGGTCCCAGGAAGAAGATCGATAGGACAATCGAAGAGTCTATGTGGCGGCAAGATCTCAGCTTGTTTTTTGCAAAAAATGTCAGCAAAGTCCCTGTAAGGTTTGGGGAGACTAGACGGAGAGGTAGCGATGAAAACTTGCCTAGTGGGTACCGCTTTGAGGCAATGCCTGTGGCAGGAGGGACCCCAACTTTTGATGTCCCCCGAGGTCCAGTCGAGGGTAGGGGAATGTAGCCGGAGCCAGGGTAGGCCCAAAAGGATCTCAGAGGTGCAGTTGGGCAATACAAAAAAGTCTATCTTTTCATGATGGAGAACCTCAATTCTCATGAGGAGAGGTTCGGTGCGGTAATGCACGGCGCAGTCCAGATTTTGACCATTTACCGAGGTGATAAAAAGTGGCTTGACAAGACGAGTGACTGGAATATCAAATTTGTCGATGAGTGAGGCTTCAATGAAGTTTCCTGCAGAACCAGAATCCAAAAAGGCCACGGCGGAGAAAGAGGACTTCTTGGGCAAAGAAAACTTCACTGGAACAGTCAGACGTGGAGAGGAAGAGTCCACACCTAGCAACACCTCTCCCACGTTAGCTAGGTGCGAGCGTTTCCCTGACGCTGAGGGCGGATAGAGCAATCCTTTAAGAAATGGTCAGGACTGGCGCAATACAGGCACAGATTATGGTCTCGGCGGCAAGTCCTCTCTTGTGTGGTCAGGCGTGACCTATCTACTTGCATAGCCTCCTCAGCGGGAGCCGCAGGTACGGGTTGCAGAGGATTCTGGAAGAGAGGTGCCAGGCGAGGAAACCGCCTGAGGCGACCAAGGTCCTTTTCTTGGCGTAGCTCAAGGCGTCTCTCCGTATAATGCATGTCAATGCGGGTGGCCAGCTGGATGAGTTCAGACAGAGTGGCAGGAATTTCTCGAGCAGCCAGCACATCTTTGACGTGGCTGGATAGACCCTTTTTAAAGGTCGTGCAAAGGGGCGCATTGTTCCAGGAGAGTTCGGATGCCAGGGTGCGGAATTGAATGGCGTAATCGCCCACTGAAGAATCTCCCTGGACCAGGTTCAGGAGAGCCGTCTCGGCAGAGGAGGCCCGGGCTGGCTCCTCGAAGACACTGCGAACTTCGGAAAAGAAGGCTGGAATAGAAGCTGTGGCAGGATCGCCACGGTCCCAAAGCGGTGTAGCCCAGGCTAGGGCCTTATCTGAAAGCAGGCTAACCACGAACGCCACTTTAGACCGTTCGGAGGGGAACTGGTCAGACAACATCTCCAGATGGAGGGAGCACTGGGATAGGAACCCTCGGCATAGCTTAGGATCCCCATTGAACTTGTCAGGAAGGGACAGGCGGACCCTAGCAGCAGCAACTCGTGGAGGAGATGTAGGAGCTGGCGGTGGAGGCGGTAGAAGCTGCTGTAGCATAGCAGTCAACTGCGCCAATTGCTGTCCCTGTTGAGCGACCACCGTGGTCAGATCCGAGAGGCTTGGCAGCGGGACCTCAGCAGGATCCATGGCCGGATCTACTGTCACGTTCCGGGTATGGCGGGGAACAGGAGGTGGATCCCCTATGTCAATGAGGCGATAGCACGGGTTGTATTGGAGGACCGGTTCTAATGTTGCTACTGGTTTTCACCAGAGCCCGCCGCAAGGCGGGATGGACTAGCAACCAGGTCGTGTCTTCCAATAGCAACTCTACCCCACTGACAGCTGAGACAGGCGCGGTACACAAGGATAAGGCAGAGGCAAGGTCAGACGTAGCAAAAGGTCAGGACAGGTAGCAAAGGTTCGTAGTCGGGGGCAACGGCAGAGGTCTGGATACACAGTAGGAGCAAACACAAAACACGCTTTCACTGGGCACTATAGGCAACTCAAGATCCGGCAATGACAGGAAGGGGAAGTGGGTTAATAAGGGAAAAGGGTGAAGCATGATTGGGCCAGGCACCAATCAATTGTGCACTGGCCCTTTAAGAGAAGGAAGGAGCCACGCGCGCGCGCCTGGGGAGAGGAGGCGAGCGCGCAGGGGGAGGCAGGCGAAAGAGCCGACGGGGACGAGCCAGCAGAGCGGGATGCGATTCACGGGCGGACCGGGGGCGCCGCGTGGATCGCATCCCAGAGACAGAACAGCGACCACGGCCAGGGGAGCTGGGCGGGGCGCTGCAGGAGGACAGACACCGTGAGCGCTCCGGGATGGACGGGGCACCCGGAGCGCTCAGCGTTACACTGTCCTCTAGGTACAGATTTTAGCCATTGGTGGTGGTGGCAGCTGTCTACCGGGATATACCCGTTTCTGTCGGTAGGTTTAAAGAAAGTCTTGAATACCAACTGATGGTCAACTACCGAAATCTCCAGATCAAGGAAATGAATGGTCTCAGAGCTTGCTTCAAAACTTAAAGAGATACCCCAATTATTGGCATTCAAATGGGACATAAAACAATCCAGGGAAGCACAATCACCCCTCCACAGGAGGAGGATGTCGTCTATGTACCTGGCCCAGAGGACCAATCCTGGTCTGCTAAGGGCATTGACGACATCCTCCTCCCATTGGGCCATAAAAAGATTAGCTAGGCTAGGGGCATATTTTGCCCCCATCGCCATGCCCTTGATTTGTGTATAGAACACATCCTGGAACCCCTAGTAATTATGCTCTGTAGCGAACTTCAACAGTTCCATGATGTAATTCCTACGAATCATGGGGCAAGTCTGAGTTCTTTGAAAGGAACATATCGACTGCGGCTAAACCTAAATGTTGCGGGATAGATGTATAGAGTGCAGATACGTCGTCTGTTACCAATAGAGGGTCATCATGGTATTCCACCTTCTCAAGTAGGTTAATGGTGTCCCTGGTATCTTTGAAATATGATGGCACCTGCTTCACTAATGGCTGAAGGTAGAAGTCTATATATCTTCCAATCTTTGCAGTAATGGAATCTATCCCACTAACGATCGGGCGGCCAGGAGGCTTGGTAGAGTTTTTCTGTACCTTGGGAAGGTAATAAATGATCGGTATTCTAGGGGCAACAGGAACAAGGAATTCTCTCTCTTTTTTATTCAAGATGTTGAGAAAAAAACCTTCATCCACTATTGTTATAAGAGCTTTTTTATATTTTGACGTGGGATCCTTAGGAAGGATTTTATATGTACTTTGGTCGCCCAATAAGTTCATCATTTCAGCAATATAATCATCCTTATCTAAGACTACTATCCCACCCCCCTTGTCAGTGTGGCGTATAATAAGATCTTTATTATCACATAAGGATTTTAATCCTGCTGAGATTGCCGGATCCTGGTGTAATTTTTTATTGGGTAATCTGTCCAAATCCTGTAATACTAAACTTTTAAAAACATTGATGGAATGGGAAGTGTTGTTCGGAGGGTTAAAGAGGGACAGATTGGAGAAGCCAGAATTAAGACTAGCGCTCTGTCCCTCACTTCCTCTATCAACAAAAGGAACAGTTAAAAAGTGCCTCTGTATATTCAACTTTCGTACGTATTTGTGTACGTCAACGAAAGTGGAAAACTTGTTCAACTTCCTAGGGGGTACAAATTTAAGGCCCTTGTCTAAAATGTATTTCTCCATATCTGTAAGAACCGGTTTACTCAAGTTAAAAACACCTGCACCTAGTGCATCCTTTTTCTTTTTCCTCCACTAGAGGCACCACCCCCTCTACATCCTCTCTTGGTTTTGGACTTCGAGGTGGGTTGTAGATGGGTTTGTAAAAACCCAACGGTTGTGGAGGACCAGTATAATTATACAGAGTCCTTATATAATCATCCTCTTCCCTATTATTGGGAAAAGGTTGATCATAAAATGCTTCATAGAGGCCATCATCCTGAAGCATAGCAAAGCGGTTGTTGGTATGTATAGGGGTACCCTGGGTACGGTTATCTCTCCCATATCCACTTCTTTCACCATACCATGGACCAGGTGGACCACCTGATTGTTCACCATAGTAGGGTTCTCTAGCCCTACCACCCTGGTTACTTTTACCCCTTACATTATGTCCCCTGCCCCTATTATTGGAGGGGTGTCTACCACGGTTCGAATCTCCCGGATGACCTCTATGGTTTGAGGAATGCCTCCCACGGTTCGAGTCTCTGGGATGATAGACATTTTGGGGTCCGCCCCTGAACCCAGGTGCAGTACCTCTATCTTCCATTGGTCCTCTCACCCGTGGGGGCAGAGGATCGTAAACTAACCTCCTATCCGGGTTTTGGGTTGCCGGTTCAGAAATCACCATAGAAGGAGTGACCGTCCCCGAATCTGTTCCTTGGGCGATCTTTTTCTGCCAACTGAAAACAAGATTCGTTTTGTAATCAGTGACATCCCTATTATATTTTTTCTGTTTCTTACTCCTCTGATCCTTTTCCTCTTTCTCAAGAAGG
This sequence comes from Lithobates sylvaticus, assembly GCA_028564925.1. Classification (NCBI taxonomy): domain Eukaryota; kingdom Metazoa; phylum Chordata; class Amphibia; order Anura; family Ranidae; genus Lithobates; species Lithobates sylvaticus. Next base: position 466,989,771 of record CM053026.1, on the reverse strand, counting down.
GTTTTCAAATTAGTGGATAGAGAGATGTATTCTGATGTCCCACATGAGGGCACCAATTTTTCTGAGATCTTTAATCTCCACATCTATCGCAGCCAATCTGGCCTTCTTTCTACCCACTAGAAAACCAATGAGGTTAGTGCTTGCCTCATTAAAGTATCGGAACCAGGGTTCCAAATCGGTATCTCCTTGTTGGGGATAGATGTCCCAGCGTAAACCTCTTGGGACCATCTTCTCCTTGATGTACTGTTCAAGGAATGCAATGTCCCACTGTAGGTGTAATTCAGTGGTCATTACATTTTTCAATCTAAGAAACAATCCACTCATTTCAGTGTCATTGTTGTTCACCACAAAAACCCTGTTAGTGTTAAGGGACCTAGAGGTCCTGTATTCAAAAATATACATGTGTATGGAATAACGTGAGGTAGCAGCAGTAAATAATTAGTCAAGATCAAAAACGTGTGGAAAGGGGATAAAATACTGCGCTAAACCGAAATATGTGAAAACAAATGAAAAAGCAACTTATAGCGGCTAACACACAAACAAACTAAGTCAAAAGCAAATATCAAACAAAAAGTGTAGCGCTGTAAGCTAAGTGACAAAATAATTAGGCAACACCTGAGGGGGGGGGGGGGGGCGGTGACACTTCCGGATTGCTTCATCATTGGTTGATGCTATGGTTAGTCTCATACCCATTCTAGGTATATAGTTCTCTTAAATGAACTCTTTTTGTGGGTCCGGTTGATCTACTAATTCCCCACAAGATGGCGCTGTGACACCGATCTATGTTTCAGTACATAGGTTCATGTTCAGGCTTATCAATATCTGTTTATAGATGTTGGCCTGCTTCCAACTACACTCTTTTTCATGAGTGTGGTTGGAGACATTATGATGCCTTTAGATCCATTCCGTTTTTTGACGGCCCACTACCCTGCGCTTTCGCCCCTCTACATAGTGGAGGGCGGAGCGCCGGTCGGGGGCGGTGACATTTCTGGATTGCTCCATCATTGGTCGAATGACCGTCACTCACTTTCGATGGAGGGCGATGTTTACATCACTTCCGGCCTCTCAAACGAGGCTTGGAACACACGCCCACGCCGGAAGTCGAGTCTCTGACCTCTAGGGCCAGCATTCCTAGCTTCCCACGTTGCTTTTTTATACCTTTTTGTGATCACTTTTATATATCCTACATGATTGTACGATATTTTAATTTTAAATAAACCAACCTCGGTTAATCCTAGCATGAGGAGCATCCAAACTTCCCGGACTGAAGCACCGGGGAGCTCAGCCACCCGATCAGGGAATCCCTGACTAACTGGCTCACCTAGATCTGTCGATCCAGGGACAATGGAGATTTGTCCCACTTTGCCAAGATTTCCTTCTGCAGGACTCTGGTGTGGAACTGGGCATATGGTACTGCCTCGAAGGAGGCCACCATGAGACCCAGGACTCGCATTCAGAAGCGCAGCGACGACAACTTGTGTTTCATCAGCAGTTTTACCATGGCTCTGAGAGTCTGCAGCTTGACCGAAGGGAGAAACACTCCCACTTCCCTGGAGTCCAGCAGCAAGCCTAGGTACTCCAAACGCTGAGTCGGTACTATCACCGACCTTTTTTAGGTTCAACAGTCACCAAAATCCTTGCAGTGTCTGCATGGTGATCGCCACATCCTCTTCTAACTCTGAGGCGGAAGAAGCTCTCAGGAGGAGATTGTCTAGGTAACCCACGATCGCGATCCCGCGTTGCCGTAGCAACGCCAGCACAGGAGCCAATACCTGGTAAAGACTCGGGGGGCTGAAACCAAACCAAAAGGGAGAGCCACAAACTGGTAGTGGGCTTCCCCGACTGCAACCGCAGAAATGTGCAGGTACGCATCCTGGATGTCTAAGGATGCCAGGGAGTCCCCTTGATGGAGTGCAGCGACTACTGATCGAACTGATTATATTCTGAACCTCTGCACTTTCACTAAGTGATTGAGGGCTTTTAGATCCAAGATTGGACGTACCCCTTCCTTCTTGGGAACTACAAACAGGTTTGAGTAGAACCCCTGGAAACGTTCCGATTCCAGAACAGGTACACCCCGCGATTCAGCAGGTCCCTTACTGCCCCCAAGAGGGCCTCCCGGCAAGCCGGGAGTACGGGTATGCTGGAGGGGAAGAATCTGTTTTGTGGCCAAGAGAGGAACTCTATCTTGTAGTCGTAGGCAATCAGATCGCAGACCCATTGGTCGGACAGTTGAGAGGACCATCGGGCTGCAATTCCCGAAGGCGACCCCCTACCCGAGACATGGGTGGGAGAAAACCTTCATGGGGTAGCACTTTTGTTCACAGGCTTGTTAGGCTCTCGGTTCCAGGGACATTTCTGTCCTTCCGTGGTCGTCCTGTCGGGCTGGGGGCGTTTGGCCGAAGCTCCGGGCAGACGAAAAAGCCGTTTGTGAGCGGAAAAAGAGGGCCCCTGCCTACGGCATGGCTCCTTAGCCTTTCTGGCCTGTGAGAGTAGAGTACTCTTACCACTTGTAGCATTCTTAATTATGTCATCCAAAGAGGCTCCAAAGAGCCGGTCGCCAAGGAAGGGAAGATCCGTCAGGGCTTTTTTGGATGCCTGGTCAGCAGACCAGCATGTTAGCCAAATCGGGCGCCTCAGCACCACTGCTGACACTGAAGCCCTGCATAACAGAGGGAGGGTATCCAGGGCCGCATCACAAATGTACTTAAGGCCTTGCACTAGTTGGTCTGCCATTTCCACGCAGACAGGAGAAGCCTGTTCTCCCAATTTGCGGTGCAACAGTTTTGCCCACTCAGTTAGTGTCAGCGACACAAGTGCGGATGCCAGTACTGGTCGCACAGGTGACCCCACAACCGTAACAAGGAACGAGCCACTGCCTCGGTCTTCCTGTCCATGGGATCCTTAAATACAGGAGTCCCCTCTACCAGGATCGTGGTTACTTTGTTTAACCTGGATACTGGGGGGTCCACGACTGGAGGAGCCGACCACTAAAGGGTAACACACCGCCATGTATTTGGGGACCGAAGAGGTCCGTTGCGGTCGACCCCATTCTTTGTAAATGAACAAAATAAGTCAGATACAGGAACACCTTAGGTGAACGGGCTGGCTTACGGGACCCAAAAGGTACCGCTACCTCAGCAGAGGAATCTGCTGGCTCCTGAATCTTCAGGGTATCACGCACAGCTGTGATAAGAGCTCCAACAATCGATTTGTCGCGCACGGACCCGGATGGGGACTCATCCTCACTGTCCGAACAGTCCTGGTCAGCGTCATCTGACATGACAGAGCAGGGGTCACCAGCCTCAGCGGGTCCTGAGTCTGCGTCAGAACTCTCCCCAGAGGACGGGGGAGCATGGGCCGCTTTTTAGCACCTTTGCGCCCACGCACCGCCTCCCTCTTGGCAACAAACGAATTGAGGACTGCCGACAAGGTGTCCAAGGGTACTGCGCAGTCCGCAGGCGACCCAGTTGCAATTGCCTGGATTTCGGGGGAAGAAACACCAGTTTCTGAAGTCATGCTGACCCTACCCTGTCTGCCACCCAAAGGGGACTTAGGACAGTGACAGTCCCACCCTCCTTACTGCTGCTGGCTAAGGGGCCCTTTCCCGCAGGATTCGCCACCATGAGGGGTTCTGCGCTATCCAGCAGGTAGTGCCTGTAGTCTCTGTTGGCTCCCAGGTGCAGAGGAAACAGCTCTGTCGGTGGAAGCAGCTGCTATGGCACTGAAACCTCTCAGTAGTGTGCTCAGGCTCAAAGAAAATGGCCGCCCGGCGTCCAGTATAAGGACATAAAACACAGGGAAAATGGCCGCCAGAACACAGGAGCACATGCTGCTGCTAGAGAACACTGAAAAAACGTGTTCAGGCTTCCAGAAAATGGCCGCCGACGTCCAGTGTATAGACAAAAATCACAGGGAAAATGGCCGCTGAAGCCCATGCCCACACCTAAGATGGCCACCAAATGCAGAACCATGAGGGACAGAAACTCACAGGCACCTCCAGGGGCATCGAAAACAGCACCCAGGACACAGCCAGCGCTAAACCTCCCCAGGTGAGAGCCCTGCACAGACACACACACCCCACAGCAGTACACAGGGAGGGAGAGGGGAACAGGGAGAGGGGGGAGAGGGACCCCTGAATCGACCTCCCAGGGAATGCCCAGCTGCTCAACCCCACGAGGCAGGGACAGCTGTACTTACCAGTCCTGAAGAGCTGGGAGACATTCCATCGCAGAACTACTCACTGATCAGTACAGGGTATCTGCTGGCCCGGCATACTGTGACACAGACATCAGTAGCCCGGTCATATGTATGCCCCAGAGCATAAAAGCTCACGATCACCTCTGGAGCTGAGGTTTTGTCGTGGCCTGCCAAGCCGTAGCTGCGACCTGCACACGCTCGATGGCCGGACTGGGGAGACTACAAGGATAAGGGTATCCAGCCTGTCACCCAGCCGACTGTTGATAGCAGATCACAGGATCTATCATCTTGCGCAAAAACCAAGCTTCAGCAGAAACATAGACGGACCGATGGGCCCATCAGGGTTCCTAGGTCTTTTCTCCTTCACTAGGCAAAATAAAACTGAGGCTGCAGTAGCATGCTGAGGGGTTGTTACCTAAGGGACCGCCCCTTGGGCGGAACTAGAAAGTTCTAGTTTTATTATCACATGTAACATGTAATGCCTAGTCTTCTCCTGAAGGTGGCATAACTACCTAATGGTCTAAAGAGAGAAGCTGTGTCAGTCGGTGAATATAAGAGAAAGTGGTAATTAACCACTTGCTTACTGGGCACTTAAACCCCCCCTCCTGTCCAGACCAATTTTCAGCTTTCAGCACTGTCGCACTTTGAATGACAATTGTGCGGTCATGCTACACTGTACCCAAATGAAATTTTTACATTTTTTTTCCCCACAAATAGAGCTTTCTTTTGGTGGTATTTGATCACCTCTGCGGTTTTTATTTTTTGTTAAAAAAATTGAAAAAGACCGAATTTTTTTTGGGAAATTTTAATATTTTTTTATATTTTGTTATAAAATTTTGTAAACAGGTAATTTTTCTCCTTCATTGATGTACGCTGATGAGGCGGCAGTGATGGGCACCGATGGGCACTGATTGCTTACACTGATAGGCAGCACTGCTACGTGGCACTGATTGGCACCACTGGTGGGCATTGATAGGTGGCACTTGTGGGCATTGATAGGTGGCACTGTGGGCACAATGACAGGTGGCAATGGCACAGAGGAGGCAGATGTGCCTCCTTCCTCTTCGGGACCAATGTCCCTTTAACATAAGCCGGATCTAGGATCGGTGATCAGCTGAGTCTCCGTGACTCGATGATTACAGCAGGGCGCAAAGCTCTATTTGTGTAAAAAAAAAAAAAGTCATACAGGTACATTGTTACATGACAGCGCAATTGCCATTCAATATGTAACAGCACTGAAAACTGGCCAGGGCAGGAAGGGGGTGAAAGTGTAGGTATTGAAGTGGTTAAAATTCCCTGAGGCCCAAGCCTGTAATAGCAGCAACTAGACATGTGCACTGCCGAAAAATCTGTTTTGTTTACGCTTCTTTTTTCGGGTCATTCGTTATGATCGAAAATTCATTATTTCAAATAAATTAGAAATTTCGATAATTCGGAAAATAAGAATGAAAATCCGAAAAAATAACTAATAATAACTATTAAATTATAGGTATTGGAATTTCCTTTCAAATTTGTCTGTTAGTGAACATAACGAATTTATCCGAAATAACGAATGCCGCATCTAAACGAATGGAATTAATAATAATAATAATAAAAAGTTTTATTATTTGTTACGTTCCATTCGTTTAGACCCCTTTCACATGAAGGCAGTTTAGCGCTAGAAATAGTGCTGGAAACTGCCTCCCATTCATTAGAATGGGTGCTTTCACACTCGGGCGGTGCGCTTGCGCGACGTTCGGAAAAGTCCTGCAAGCAGCATCTTTGGGGCGGTTTGGAAGCGTTGTATACACCGCTCCCAAAATAGCCCTGCCCACTACAATGAATGGGCAGCGCCTCCGAAGCGCCGCAACAGGGGGGGGCTTTTAACGCCTTTTTTTAGGTTAAAAGTTCTGCTTAAACAGCTGTAAAGCACCGCTAAAACAAGTGGCAATTCCCTAGGTAGCACATTTAACCCCTTGATCGCCCCCTAGTGTTAACCCCTTCCCTGCCAGTGACATTTATACAGTAATACAGCATTTTTATAGCACTGATCGCTGTATAAATGTGAATGATTATTATTATTATTAGATTCATATAGCGCCAACAGTTTACGCAGCGCTTTACAATATAAAAGGGAGACAATATATAATACAATAAAATACAAGAGGATTAAGAGGGCTCTGCTCAGAAGAGCTTACAATCTAATAGGGTGGGGGAAGTGGTACAAAAGGTTGTAAATGTGGGGAATGAGCTGATGGAAGAGGTGAAAGATTAGTTGGAGACGTGATAGGCTTCCCTGAAGAGATGAGTTTTCAGGGATTGCCTGAAGGTAGCTAGAGTAGGGTATAGCCGGCCAGGTTGAGGTAGGAGTTCCAGAGGATGGGAGAGGCTCTGGAGAAATCCTGGAGACGAGCATGGGAGGAGGAAACGAGAGAGATTGACAGTAGGAGGTCTTGAGAAGAGCGGAGAGGACGGTTTGGGATATGTTTGGAGACAAGATTGGCGATGTAGCTCGGGGCAGAGTTGTGGATGGCTTTGTAAGTTGTGGTTAGTATTTTGAATTTACCGTATATACTCGAGTATAGGCCATCCCGAGTATAAGCTGAGGCCCCTAAATCACCACAAAAAATGGGGAAAACGTATTGACCCGTGTATAAGCCGAGGGTGAAAAATGTCCGGGGTCCTGTGTCGCTTCCAACTGTGCAGCCGATGAGGTCCCGCTCTGTCCCCCCACAGCGTGTAAGGCGCCATTCCACTATTACAAAAACCGCGCCTCCTCCTCCTCCTCGTCCGTGATAGGAGGAACACTTTTTTCCCAGCAGTCAGTGTGCAGTGTTCCGCCTATCACGGACGTCCTCTCATCCTCGTCCATGAGATGAGAATGACAGGACATCCGTGATAGGCGGAACACTGCACTGACTTACTGCTGGGAAAATTAGTGTTCCTCCTATCACGGACGAGAAGGAGGAGGCGGCGCGGCTTTTGAAAACTGCCGTCTGTCTGCATGACCACACTGTTCATGTATTCAGATGGCGGTGACTCGAATATAAGCCGAGGGGTGGACTTTCAGCCCTAAAAAAGGGTCTGAATATCTCGGCTTATATTCGAGTATATATGGTAATTCGCTGGGTGATCGGGAGCCAGTGTAAGGATTGGAGGAGAGGGTTGGCAGACACTGTATAAGTCTGGCAGCAGCATTCATGATAGACTGAAGAGGGGATAGCCTATGGAGAGGCAGGCCAATGAGAAGGGAGTTGCAATAGTCAAGGCGAGAGATAACAAGGGAGTGAATGAGGAGCTTGGTGGTTTAATTTGTTAAAAAGGGGTGAATTTTAAAAATGTTACGGAGGTGAAGTCTACAAACTTTTGACGATTGGACTTGAGGCTAAAATGACAAGTCAGAGTCTAGGATTACACCGAGTACCCTGGCGTGAGGGGAGGGACTGATGGTTGCATTGTTGATTTTGATGAAAAAGTCATGGAGGGGGGCACGGGGGGGGGGGATATTAATAGCTCTGTTTTAGAGAGATTTAATTTAAGAAAGTGGTGTGACATCCATGCTGAAATGTCAGTTAGTAATGCGAGAGGAGACTGAAGGAGTGAGGTGAGGAGTAGACAGATAGATTTGTGTGTCATCGGCATATAAGTGGTATTGGAAGCCGTGGGCGGCTATCAAGTGACCAAGGGAGGAGGTATAGATAGAGAAGAGAAGGGGTCCAAGAACAGAGCCTTGGGGGACCCCCACAGAAAGGGGCGATGGAGAGGAGGAGACAGAGTTGTAGGTGACACTGAAGGAGCGCTGTGATAGATAGGCAGAGAACCAGGATAGAGCAGAATCTTGGAGGCCAAGGGAGTGTAGTTTATTGAGAAGGAGCGGGTGGTCAACAGTATCAAAGGCTGCAGAGAGGTCAAGTAGTAGGAGTATGGAGTACTGGCTGTTGGTTTTAGCAGTTAGTAAATCGTTAGTGAGTTTTAGTAAGGCAATTTCCGTGGAATGCTGCGAGCGAAAGCCAGACTGTAAGGCCCCTTTCACACCGGGGCGGTGAGCCGCGGTGACGGTAAAGCAGCGCTATATTTAGCGCTGCTTTACCGTCGTTTTCACCGCGGTTTTCGGCCGCTCGCGGTGCGGTTTTACCCCCTGCGAGCGGCCGAAAAAGGGTTAAACACCCCCCGCAGAGCGCCGCCGTAGCCGCGGTATTGCCGCGTTTTTACCGCGGTCTCCCATTGTAATCAATGGGAAGGAGCGGTATAGGAGCGGTGAACACACCGCTCCTATCCCGCTCCAAAGATGCTGCTAGCAGGACTTTTTTTGTCATCCTGCTAGCGCACCGCTCCAGTGTGAAAGCCCGCCGGCTTTCACACTGGAGTTAAAGGGGCAGGATTTTTTCATGCGGTGAACAGGCGCTATTTTTAGCGCTGCACCGCATGAAAAACGCCCCGGTGTGAAAGGGGCCTAAGGGATCAAGAAGGTTATTATGGTCCCAATGAATGATCCCAAAATAAAAGTGTTCGACATGTCCGCCGCAATGTCACAGTCATAAAAAAAAAAAATCGCAGATCGCTGCCATTACTAGTGAAAAAAAAAATTATAAAAATACCATAAATCTATCCCTTATTTTGTAGGCGCTATAACTTTTGCGCAAACCAATCAATATACGCTTATTGCGATTTTTTTTACCAAAAATATGTAAAGAATACATTTTTTTCAAACTTGTCACTATTCTTTTGTTTATAGCGTAAGAAATAAAAAACGCAGAGGTGATCAAATAGCACCAAAAGAAAGCTTTTGAAAAAAAATGATAAAAATTTAATTTGGGTAGAGTTGCATTACCGCGCAATTGTCATTCAAAGTGCGACAGCGCCAAAAGCGTTTTTTTTTAAATTGTTGTTCTTTTGAATGTTCATTCTTATTTTTGGAAAAACTTGTTAAATCGGGTTTCGTTACTTCGAATATTTCCGAATTACGTCGAACGAATTCGGAACAAAGCGAATTGCACATCTAGCAGCAACCCATAGCAATCTCAGTCTCCAACAACTCCTATAGTGTGTGTGTGCAGTCTACATCTCTTGCAGACAGCTCTCCTTGGCATTGAGTTTATAGTGTTCATCAACGGAGCTTCACCTCATGACCCTGTGGGGGTAGCTATTAGGGCCGAACAATGAATCGACAACTAATCAATTATGGAAATAATGGTTAGTTGCAGCCCTAGTAGATATACTAAAACTGGAGCACCCAGAATCCGATGCAACGCTACATGGTAGCCAATCAGCTTCTAACTTCTGCTTGTTCAATTCGGCTTTGCTAATAAAACCTGGAAGCTGATTGGTTCCTATGCAGAGATGCTCCAGATTTTGCACTCTCCAGTTTTAGTAAATCTTATCCTATAAGTCTAACAAGAATATAAGTTCTAGCAAACTAGAACACATGGTCGGTTAGCTGTCGCTTCCCTCAGAGATTACTACCGTCCTATACACTATGAACGCTCCATAGTACCGATAATAAACTCGCACCCCACACACATTCATATGCCCGGTTCCCCGGACTCCCTCAGTAACCTAAAGCCCGCCTGACGTAACAGCCGCCCTCCCAATTACGGAAACAGCGAAAGTCTCGCGAGAAGAGACTTTTTTTTCCTCCAGGAAGTAGAAGGGGAAGGAGGCGGAGCTTGTCGTCCCGTGATCTGAGCAGAGCCCGGGAAGTCTTCAGTCAGCTCGCAGCTGCTCCACAGCAGGTTTGTCCTGCGGGGGGGCAATTAGTGAGCGGAGGAGTCGGAGTAAAGGGGTAGTAGTGGCAGGGAGCATGTTTATGATGAGGGGGGCACAGGCTGGGGGTAGGTTGGTGATAAGTGGGCAGAGTGTGGGGGGCATGAATGGAATGAGCTTGAAGAGTGTAAGTGTATGCACGGAGTGAGAGGGCACATCACTGAGGTGCATTATATGAGGGAAACTGTAAGTAGCCATGAATTGTTATCAGGGGGGTATATGTGCACAACCTGGGGATGCAAAATAACAGGGGACGTGGAAGTCATTAGATGGCATAGACTCTGGGGGAACTAGCATGTGATGGGGCAACTATTCCACTTTTTGAATTTTAAATGAACCCCCTCAATTTTTATGTCTTTCCAGTGTACTAATCTGTATCAATAAAAGCTTTATTAAACTGACAAAAGTGTTCACTCTAGACTAAGTGAACCAGTTCCTATGCAAAACAGGCTCACATAAAGGGGATCTGTTATGAGAACGCTGAACAGCCTGTGCTGTTGCCAACCTCAGGTTTTGAGAATGCTAGTTCCCTGGCTGCCAGTATGATGCTTTGATTTCAGTACATACTGACCTGAACAAAGCATACAGATAAGCAGTTCTGACAATTGGTGACTGTCTTGATGCTCAGCCTGCTGTCTATTGAAGTGTACCCCAAGGGTCACAACAGTCAGGAGTGAGAGCATTTTTTTTTTTAATAGCTACCATAGTCACATAAGGCCCCTTTCACACTGGGGCGGTGGGTGTGTTGGCGGTAAAGCACCGCTATTTTTTACCGTCAATTTCGCATCGCTATTTGGCTAAAAAAAGTCCTGCTAGCAGCATCTTTGGAGCATTGAAATCAATGGGCAGCGCGGCTATACCGCCGGCATATCACTGCTGCAGCAGTGCTTTTAACCCTTTCTCGGCCACTAGCGCGGGGGGGTAAAATCTCCCCTCTATCAACCGAGAAAGGGTTAAAACCACCGCAAAGTGCTGCTGCAGCAGCGATATGCCGGCGGTATAGCTTGGTTTCTTGATATCTTGATTTCAATGCTCCAAAGATGCTGCTAGCAGGACTTTTTTTTTTTTTTTTTTTTTTTTTCATTTAGCATCCTGCCAGCGATCGCTCCAGTGTGAAAGCCCGAGGGCTTTCACACTGGAGAGACAGGAGCTGCGCTTTACAGGTGCTATTTTTAGCGCTGTTGCGCCTATAAAGCGCCTCAGTGTGAAAGGGGTCTAAGTGTACTCCCATGTGAGGGCCATGATCTGTTGATCGTGTCGATTGGGACGTAGCAACTGCACTAACGCAGCTGCTGCTCCAAATTGCAGGTGCACACTGAGTTATCCCTGGTTCACACCAATGCTGCTTCAAAGTTACGTGACTGCAAAGCAAACTATCAGTGCGATTTCATGTGCGGCTTGCTGACATCTGTGCAGCTTCATTCAGCAGATGTTAAGGCAGGTCGCACAGAAATAGTGCAAGAACCCTTTTCAAGAGTCCCAAGAATTTGAACGGTTCTTGTGGCCCAAATTGGGTGCAGCTTGTCATGTGACTTTAAACTGTCAAGTGGCATGACAAGTTGCACCTGTGGGAACCATGGCTTTTGGAGGCCATGCACCTGCACAGATGTCAAATTTGGAGAAGCAGCTGTGTTCGTGCAGCCACTGCATCCCAGTTCACTTGAATAGGACTGCCTGCATGGGGGATACAGAACACCTCTGCATTTCCATGCAAGTAAAGAAGACTCTTGGCGCACGATGTTTTTCAATTTTTTTAACAAAAAATAAAAACCGCAGAGGTGATCAAATACCACCAAAACAAAGCTCTATTTGTGGGGAAAAAAATGTAAAAATTTCATTTGGGTACAGTGTAGCATGACCGCACAATTGTCATTCAAAGTGCGACAGTGCTGAAAGCTGAAAATTGGTCTGGACAGGAGGGGGGGTTTAAGTGCCCAGTAAGCAAGTGGTTAATTACCACTTTCTCTTATATTCACCGACTGACACAGCTTCTCTCTTTAGACCATTAGGTAGTTATGCCACCTTCAGGAGAAGACTAGGCATTACATGTTACATGTGATAATAGTGAAGGAGAAAAGACCTAGGAACCCTGATGGGCCCATCGGTCCGTCTATGTTTCTGCTGAAGCTTGGTTTTTGCGCAAGATGATAGATCCTGTGATCTGCTATCAACAGTCGGCTGGGTGACAGGCTGGATACCCTTATCCTTGTAGTCTCCCCAGTCCGGCCATCGAGCGTGTGCAGGTCGCAGCTACGGCTCGGCAGGCCACGACAAAACCTCAGCTCCAGAGGTGATCGTGAGCTTTTATGCTCCGGGGCATACATATGACCGGGCTACTGATGTCTGCGTCACAGTATGCCGGGCCAGCAGATACCCTGTACTGATCAGTGAGTAGTTCTGCGATGGAATGTCTCCCAGCTCTTCAGGACTGGTAAGTACAGCTGTCCCTGCCTCGTGGGGTTGAGCAGCTGGGCATTCCCTGGGAGGTCGATTCAGGGGTCCCTCTCCCCCTCTCCCTGTTCCCCTCTCCCTCCCTGTGTACTGCTGTGGGGTGTGTGTGTCTGTGCAGGGCTCTCACCTGGGGAGGTTTAGCGCTGGCTGTGTCCTGGGTGCTGTTTTCCATGCCCCTGGAGGTGCCTGTGAGTTTCTGTCCCTCATGGTTCTGCATTTGGTGGCCATCTTAGGTGTGGGCATGGGCTTCAGCGGCCATTTTCCCTGTGATTTTTGTCCTTACCCTGGACGTCGGCGGCCATTTTCTGGAAGCCTGAACACGTTTTTTCAGTGTTCTCTAGCAGCAGCATGTGCTCCTGTGTTCTGGCGGCCATTTTCCCTGTGTTTTATGTCCTTATACTGGACGCCGGGCGGCCATTTTCTTTGAGCCTGAGCACACTACTGAGAGGTTTCAGTGCCATAGCAGCTGCTTCCACCGACAGAGCTGTTTCCTCTGCACCTGGGAGCCAACAGAGACTACAGGCACTACCTGCTGGATAGCGCAGAACCCCTCAGGGTGGCGAGTCCTGCGTGAAAGGGCCCCTTAGCCAGCAGCAGTAAGGAGGGTGGGACTGTCACTGTCCTAAGTCCCCTTTGGGTGGCAGACAGGGTAGGGTCAGCATGACTTCAGAAACTGGTGTTTCTTCCCCCGAAATCCAGGCAATTGCAACTGGGTCGCCTGCGGACTGCGCAGTACCCTTGGACACCTTGTCGGCAGTCCTCAATTCGTTTGTTGCCAAGAGGGAGGCGGTGCGTGGGCGCAAAGGTGCTAAAAAGCGGCCCATGCTCCCCCGTCCTCTGGGGAGAGTTCTGACGCAGACTCAGGACCCGCTGAGGCTGGTGACCCCTGCTCTGTCATGTCAGATGACGCTGACCAGGACTGTTCGGACAGTGAGGATGAGTCCCCGTCCGGGTCCGTGCGCGACAAATCGCTTGTTGGAGCTCTTATCACAGCTGTGCGTGATACCCTGAAGATTCAGGAGCCAGCAGATTCCTCTGCTGAGGTAGCGGTACCTTTTGGGTCCCGTAAGCCAGCCCGTTCACCTAAGGTGTTCCTGTATCTGACTTATTTTGTTCATTTACAAAGAATGGGGTCGACCGCAACGGACCTCTTCGGTCCCCAAATACATGGCGGTGTGTTACCCTTTTGGGGAGAGCCTTCTCAAAAAGTGGTCGGCTCCTCCGGTCGTGGACCCCCCAGTATCCAGGTTAAACAAAGTAACCACGATCCCGGTAGAGGGGACTCCTGTATTTAAGGATCCCATGGACAGGAAGACCGAGGCAGTGGCTCGTTCCTTGTTACGGTTGTGGGGTCACCTGTGCGAACAGTACTGGCATCCGCACTTGTGTCGCTGACACTAACTGAGTGGGCAAAACTGTTGCACCGCAAATTGGGAGAACAGGCTTCTCCTGTCTGCGTGGAAATGGCAGACCAACTAGTGCAAGGCCTTAAGTACATTTGTGATGCGGCCCTGGATACCCTCCCTCTGTTATGCAGGGCTTCAGTGTCAGCAGTGGTGCTGAGGCGCCCGATTTGGCTAACATGCTGGTCTGCTGACCAGGCATCCAAAAAAGCCCTGACGGATCTTCCCTTCCTTGGCAAGTGGTAAGAGTACTCTACTCCCACAGGCCAGAAAGGCTAAGGAGCCATGCCGTAGGCAGGGGCCCTCTTTTTCCGCTCACAAACGGCTTTTTCGTCTGCCCGGAGCTTCGGCCAAACGTCCCCAGCCCGACAGGACGACCACGGAAGGACAGAAATGTCCCTGGAACCGAGAGCCTAACAAGCCTGTGAACAAAAGTGCTACCCCATGAAGGTTTTCTCCCACCCATGTCTCGGGTAGGGGGTCGCCTTCGGGTATTGCAGCCCGATGGTCCTCTCAACTGTCCGACCAATGGGTCTGCGATCTGATTGCCTACGACTACAAGATAGAGTTCCTCTCTTGGCCACAAAACAGATTCTTCCCCTCCAGCATACCCATACTCCCGGCTTGCCGGGAGGCCCTCTTGGGGGCAGTAAGGGACCCGCAGTAAGGGACCCACTGAATCGCGGGGTGATTGTACCTGTTCTGGAATCGGAACGTTTCCAGGGGTTCTACTCAAATCTGTTTGTAGTTCCCAAGAAGGAAGGGGTACGTCCAATCTTGGATCTAAAAGCCCTCAATCACTTAGTGAAAGTGCAGAGGTTCAGAATATAATCAGTTCGATCAGTAGTCGCTGCACTCCATCAAGGGGACTCCCTGGCATCCTTAGACATCCAGGATGCGTACCTGCACATTTCTGCGGTTGCAGTCGGGGAAGCCCACTACCAGTTTGTGGCTCTCCCTTTTGGTTTGGTTTCAGCCCCCCGAGTCTTTACCAGGTATTGGCTCCTGTGCTGGCGTTGCTACGGCAACGCGGGATCGCGATCGTGGGTTACCTAGACGATCTCCTCCTGAGAGCTTCTTCCGCCTCAGAGTTAGAAGAGGATGTGGCGATCACCATGCAGACACTGCAAGGATTTTGGTGACTGTTGAACCTAAAAAAGGTCGGTGATAGTACCGACTCAGCGTTTGGAGTACCTAGGCTTGCTGCTGGACTCCAGGGAAGTGGGAGTGTTTCTCCCTTCGGTCAAGCTGCAGACTCTCAGAGCCATGGTAAAACTGCTGATGAAACACAAGTGGCCGTCGCTGCGCTTCTGAATGCGAGTCCTGGGTCTCATGGTGGCCTCCTTCGAGGCAGTACCATATGCCCAGTTCCACACCAGAGTCCTGCAGAAGGAGATCTTGGCAAAGTGGGACAAATCTCCATTGTCCCTGGATCGACAGATCTAGGTGAGCCAGTTAGTCAGGGATTCACTGATCGGGTGGCTGAGCTCCCCGGTGCTTCAGTCCGGGAAGTTTGGATGCTCCTCATGCTAGGTTTAACCGAGGTTGGTTTATTTAAAATTAAAATATCGTACAATCATGTAGGATATATAAAAGTGATCACAAAAAGGTATAAAAAAGCAACGTGGGAAGCTAGGAATGCTGGCCCTAGAGGTCAGAGACTCGACTTCCGGCGTGGGCGTGTGTTCCAAGCCTCGTTTGAGAGGCCGGAAGTGATGTAAACATCGCCCTCCATTGAAAGTGAGTGACGGTCATTCGACCAATGATGGAGCAATCCAAAAATGTCACCGCCCCCGACCGGCGCTCCGCCCTCCACTATGTAGAGGGGCGAAAGCGCAGGGTAGTGGGCCGTCAAAAAACGGAATGGATCTAAAGGCATCATAATGTCTCCAACCACACTCATGAAAAAGAGTGTAGTTGGAAGCAGGCCAACATCTATAAACAGATATTGATAAGCCTGAACATGAACCTATGTACTGAAACATAGATCGGTGTCACAGCGCCATCTTGTGGGGAATTAGTAGATCAACCGGACCCACAAAAAGAGTTCATTTAAGAGAACTATATATCTAGAATGGGTATGAGACTAACCATAGCATCGACCAATGATGAAGCAATCCGGAAGTGTCACCGCCCCCCCCCCCCTCAGGTGTTGCCTAATTATTTTGTCACTTAGCTTACAGCGCTATACTTTTTGTTTGATATTTGCTTTTGACTCAGTTTGTTTGTGTGTTAGCCGCTATAAGTTGCTTTTTCATTTGTTTTCACATATTTAGGTTTAGCGCAGTATTTTATCCCCTTTCCACACGTTTTTGATCTTGACTAATTATTTACTGCTGCTACCTCACGTTATTCCATACACATGTATATTTTTGAATACAGGACCTCTAGGTCCCTTAACACTAACAGGGTTTTTGTGGTGAACAACAATGACACTGAAATGAGTGGATTGTTTCTTAGATTGAAAAATGTAATGACCACTGAATTACACCTACAGTGGGACATTGCATTCCTTGAACAGTACATCAAGGAGAAGATGGTCCCAAGAGGTTTACGCTGGGACATCTATCCCCAACAAGGAGATACCGATTTGGAACCCTGGTTCCGATACTTTAATGAGGCAAGCACTAACCTCATTGGTTTTCTAGTGGGTAGAAAGAAGGCCAGATTGGCTGCGATAGATGTGGAGATTAAAGATCTCAGAAAAATTGGTGCCCTCATGTGGGACATCAGAATACATCTCTCTATCCACTAATTTGAAAACCCTTCTTGAGAAAGAGGAAAAGGATCAGAGGAGTAAGAAACAGAAAAAATATAATAGGGATGTCACTGATTACAAAACGAATCTTGTTTTCAGTTGGCAGAAAAAGATCGCCCAAGGAACAGATTCAGGGACGGTCACTCCTTCTATGGAGATTTCTGAACCGGCAACCCAAAACCCGGATAGGAGGTTAGTTTACGATCTTCTGCCCCCACAGGTGAGAGGACCAATGGAAGATAGAGGTACTGCACCTGGGTTCAGGGGCGGACCCCAACATGTCTATCATCCCGGAGACTCGAACCGTGGGAGGCATTCCTCAAACCATAGAGGTCATCCGGGAGATTCGAACCGTGGTAGACACCCCTCCAATAATAGGGGCAGGGGACATAATGTAAGGGGTAAAAGTAACCAGGGTGGTAGGGCTAGAGAATCCTACTATGGTGAACAATCAGGTGGTCCACCTGGTCCATGGTATGGTGAAAGAAGTGGATATGGGAGAGATAACCGTACCCAGGGTACCCCTATACATACCAACAACCGCTTTGCTATGCTCCAGGATGATGGCCTCTATGAAGCATTTTATGATCAACCTTTTCCCAATAATAGGGAAGAGGATGATTATATAAGGACTCTGTATAATTATACTTTTTTTTTTATATATCTTTATTTATCAAAAAGTTTTTATATTTACAAGTAAACATGCAATTACATTTATACAAAAGGTGCCAGCCTATTTCTTATACATTTATTTGTATTAATTTATACAAAAGGTGCCAGCCTATTTCTTATACATTTATGTATTAAATTATAACTCATATATATAATCATTTAGCGTTCCTTGTGTCTCCATAGGTTTACTAACACCTTACATCAACTCACCCACCCACCATTTATTTCACAACCACCAACTCACTCATTCCCAGAGAAAAAAAGAGAGAAAAGGAAAAAAAAGAAAAAAAAAAGGGGGGGGAAAAGGGGAACGGGGAACAATAGGTCCCCTACCTCTCTCTTATTAGATCCTTCCATCCTGGGTGTAATATTTTAAATCTTAACCAGGTCTGCCAGGCATTATTTGCTTCCTCTCTATTTGCATTTTCCTTTTCCATTCTTGTCTCCAGTTTACACATTTCGTCCATCTCCATCTCCCACTCACCTGCTATTTTTCCATTTCCTGGCTATAATAGTTCTTGCTGCCGTTACGAAAAATTTCAGGGTTCCCTTCTTCACCTTTTTAACCGATCCCATATTCATGGACATTACTGACATCAAGATATCAGGTTGGATTTCTATTCCTGTCATTAAAGCGTATGTTTTATATATCTGTTCCCAGAAACTATGTACTCTAGGACAGTCAAACCATATATGTGACATTGTTCCGACTGCTTGAAGGCATCTCCAACATGTATTTCTATTTTCAGGATTGATTTTGTTCATATCTGTTGGACACCGATACCATCTTGTCAACAATTTATAGTTCCTTTCCTGATCTCTACTAGACTTGGATAATTTATGAATAATTTTAAAGGCTTCCTTCCATTTTTCTTTAGGAATATCCATTTCTAATTCTTCTTCCCACCTTTTTATATATGTCATCTCTTTTACCTTATTGTTTTTCATTAAATATTTATATACAGTGGACAGGTTATGGGTCGGTTTCTGTTCTTCTATTAATATTTCCTCAAGGGCTAATAAAGGTCTATTTATTGTGTCTTCTTTTGCTATACAGGAAATATATTTATATAATTGCCAGTACTGAATCCAATTATTTTTATATTCTATACCCATAACTTCAAACGGTATTAACCTATTCTGTTCTATTATATCTCTTATTCTAGTATCTTGTTTTTTGTTCCATTTTAGGAAGGTTCCTACTTTCATTGCTTGTGGAAATTCAGGGTTGTCAAATATGGGGGTCATTGGCCCTATATATGTTGAACCTTTGCCTTGTCTTACTAGTCCATCCCATACTTTCAGTACCCGGCCCGCAAAATACGGCATATCTCCGTCTGGTGGGCGTCTCTCCTTTCTAATCCAAGGCAGGGACTTTAGGCTAATAGTTGAGATCTCTTCTTCCAATCTGACCCATTCTTTGGAGTCTTCATTTTGGAACCAATCTATTATTCTGGTTATTAGGGCCGCTTTTAAATATGTCGAAATATCTGGGAGTGCCAGTCCTCCTTCTTCCATAGAACGGGTCAATATTGACCTGCTAATTCTAGCAGGTTTCCCGGCCCAAATAAAACTACCTATGACTTTACGTATTTGATTTAGCATTTTCTTTATGGGGAAGAGAGGTATTGCCTGAAATATGTATAAAATCTTAGGTAGAATATCCATTTTTATTATGTTTATCCTCCCTATCCAAGAGTGATTTCCTTTTGCATATTGTTGTAATAGCTTTATTATTTTATTTGTGATTGGGAGGTAATTAAGTTCATATAGTTTATCTAAATCTTTGGGGATATAAATTCCTAAATATTTTACTGCTAAGGGTTGCCATTTAAAAGGGAAATTAGTCCTAATTATTTCTATTTTATCTTCAGGGAGTGTAATATCCATTATTTCAGATTTATTATAATTTACTTTAAAGTTACTAACTCTGGCAAAATTATCAAATTCTTGTATTAAATTTGGAAGTGTTATTACCGGGTTTGTTATATATACCAATAGATCGTCTGCGTAAACAGACAGTTTGTACTCTGTCTCCCCTACTCTTAGCCCCTGTATATCTATATTTTTCCGGATGGCTATTGCTAGATGTTCCATAACCAGCACGTATAGTAGAGGAGACAGAGGACAACCCTGTCTAGTTCCGTTAGTTATCGTTATGGGCTCAGAGATTTCTCCCGCTGCTCTAATTCTGGCGATGGGTTTTTGGTATAATACCATTATTTTTTTTAGTAAATTTGGTCCCATTCCCCATTGTTTTAGTGTCTCTTCGAGAAAACACCATCCCACCCTGTCAAACGCTTTTTCGGCGTCTACCGTCAAAAGACAGGATGGGATGGTGTGTCTCCGGGCATAATCCATGAGCGTTACTGTTTTTGAGGTATTATCTCTTGCTTCTCTCCCCTTTACGAAGCCCGCTTGGTCCAGGTGTATGTAACTTGGAAGTATAGGGGTTAGTCTATTGGCTATGACTTTTGAATATATCCTGAGGTCGATGTTTGTTAACGAGATAGGTCGATTACTACCACAACTAGTGAGGTCTTTTTCGGGTTTGGGTATAAGGGAGATGTAAGCTTGCATTCCCTGTGGAACAAAGGGTTGATTGATTGTTACCTCATTGAATAAACGCTTCATGATTGGAATAAGTAGATCTTTAAGCATTTTGTAGAACCTCGGGGTGAAGCCATCTGGGCCTGGACTTTTCCCTATTACCAGAGAATCAACTACCTTTTTAATTTCATCCTCTGTTATCTCTTCCTCGAGCTGTTCTTTATCAGAATTTTTTAATGTTTGTATCGGAGTATTCTTTATGTATTCCTGCACCTGCTGTTGAAAAACTTCGGGACTCCTTTCTGCCAGTGGATTGGGAATATTATATAGCTTGGTATAAAAATTTCGAAAGGTCTCAACAATGTCTTTTGGTTTATGGGCATAATTGCCTGTTTCAGTTTTAATTTTTATAATTGAAGTTAAATTTGTCTGCTGGTGTATCTTCCTCGCGAGTATTTTCCCCGGTTTGTTCCCTTGGGCATAGTTCAGAGACCGTATTTTATCTCGGCTTTGTAGGGTTTCCTCGTCTAATAATATTTTAAGCTCGTTTTTTTTAGTGGTTAATTCTCTTAATAACTCCTGTCCCATCTTTTGCTTATGTTCTTTTCCTAATTTTTCTATTTCTTTTTGTTGATATTTTTTTGAATTTTATTTTATTTTTTTCATTTTTTTTAATCTAGACCCGTGTTTGATAAATAGACCTCTTATAATGCATTTTAGTGTTTCCCATTGGTTAGGTGGGGAAGTGTTATCTCCAATATGATCTACCGAGAAATTCGTTATTGCTTCCCTAATCTCTGTTAAGCATGTTTCATCGAATAACAGATTATCGTTGAGTCTCCAGGAATTCCTTGTTTTTTTCTCTTTATCTATAGTCAAAGTAATATAAATAGGTGCATGGTCTGACCATATCGCACTGCCAATCTCCGGGGAAGAGAGCTCCGGCAATCCTTGTTGGTTTACTAAGAGGTAGTCTAGTCGGTGATAGGTTCCATGAACCTTTGATAGGAACGTATAGTCCCTATCTACCGGATAGGCCATTCTCCATGTATCTACCAGGTGATGTCTATTCATCATTTCTGCAAACTTTTTTCTTGCAATGTTTTTTTCTTTTTTTGGGGGAGCTGAAGTATCTAATTCAGGATCAAAAATAAAATTAAAATCTCCGCCAATTACCGTGATCCCTTCTGCTTTACTCATTAAGTCTGTAAGGAGTTGTGTCCCGGATTCAATTTGATCATAGTTAGGCAAGTATATGTTAATAAAGGTATATTTCTTGCCAAAGATATTAACCTTCAGCAAGAGCCCTCTTCCGTCCTTATTTCTATAAATTTCCAATATTTGATGTGGTACAGATTTATGTATTACGATAGCAACTCCTCGAGATTTTGAGTATGCAAAAGAGTCGTGGTACCATGTTGGATAGTGCCTATTTCGTATGATGGGTATGTGATCTGAACGGAAATGTGTCTCTTGGAGCATAAGTATACCAATATTTTGTCTATGGCATGACTGCAGAACCTGAAGTCTCTTAGAGGGTGCATTTAATCCTCTAATATTATATGAGCATATTTTTATCATACTGAAGGTTCCACCAAGATAGGAGGAAAGAAAGAGAAAGGAAGGGGGGGGGGGGGGGAAGGGAATTTAACTATCTAAATAGTATTCTTTAATAAAATTTCACTCTCATTCCATTCACTCTACATACATTTGTATCCTTAATCTACGACTAATCTAAGTCAACCCTTAATATATAAGGTCCCTATTTGGGGTACATGAACACTTCCCCCAGCAGATCGGTGCCCTCCCCAGTCAAATTATTTTTGTATATTGTTTATATTAAAGAAGAAGAAAAAACACACAATATCCTATGAGGTCATAGTGGTAAAGAGAGGCGGGGGATCAAGAAGGGGAGAAGGAAGGGAGAAAGAGTAGGGAAGAGAAAAGAAAAAAAAAAAAAAGAAAAAAGGGAAAGGGCTATTAGGAGGAATGAGGGGACAGGAAAATCTTTGAGACATGGCCTATTTTCACCTATCTGGTACATATCTATATAAATGCATATCCGTATAAATGTACACACCATCGTTGGTTTGGTTCCTATCGTTAACAAAGTCGTTGACCCATACCCAGGGGGACAAAAAAAAAAAAAAAAAAAGTTTGCGTTAGTGTGTTCATTTTTATTGTCCATATTGGACAGTGAGAAAAAAAAAAAAAAAAAAAAAAAAAAAAAAAAAAAGGGGGAAAGTGTGCTTTTTTTATTGTCCACATTGGACAGTGAGGGAAAAAAAAAAAAAAAAAAAAAACAGAAAAAAAAATATTTCTTATAACAAAAAAAAAAAAATAAAAAAAAAAAAAAAAAAAAAGTTTACGTTAGTGTTCACTTATTTAATGCCTTTTTTTTTTATTGTCCATATTGGACAGTGGAAAAAAAAAACAAAAAAAAAAAAAAAAAACACTCATAGAAAAAAAAAAAAAAAAAAAAAAAAAAAAAACAAAATATTGGTGTTCACATATTTGGTGCATTTTTTATTGTCCCTACTGGACTGTGAAAAAATATTACACACAAAAAAAAAAAAAAAAAAAAAAAAAAAAAAAAAATTTTTAGTGTTCACATATTTAGTGCCTTTAGGGACACTACTGGACTGTGAAAAAATATTACACAAAAAAAAAAAAAAAAAAAAAAAATATTTAGTGCCTTTTATTGTCCCTCCTGTGCCCCCCCCCCCCCCCCGTCCGCCCCCCCCCCCCCCCCAGTCTATGTTCAGTCTATCTTTTTCTTCTAGTCAGTCCGTCCGAGATATCCGAGTATGTTTGCGGCCAGGCCGGTAAGTCGATCAAGGGTAGGTCAAGATTTTTCAGAAAGTCAGGGAGATCTTTTAAGTCCCGGAAAGTATTCTTCTGACCGTTTTGATGCACTATTATTTGGAACGGAGTGCCCCATTTATACAAAATGTTCTTTTCTTTTAATATATCCAGTAATGGTTTTAGGGCTTTCCTTTTAATCAAAGTGTGTTTGGACAAGTCCTGCAGGAAGATCAATGGGGCCCCCTCATACTCGAAGTTCCTTTGTCTCCTAGCCTCCACCATAATATTCTCTTTTACCCGGAAAAAATGTATTCTGGAGATTACGTCTCTGGGTTTTGCTAAATCCTTGTCCTTTGGGCCTTGTGCTCTGTGTGCTCTATCAATTTCAATACCTGTTGTATTTGGCTGCTTTAGTATTATATTGAATATTTCTTGTAGTGTATCTTTCAATTTATCTGGTGTTATTGATTCTGGAAGCCCTCTAACTCTGATGTTGTTGCGCCTGGTTCTATTCTCCATTTCATCATTTGAATTAAACATTTGAACCAAAAACATGTCGGTCTCCCGATTTCTTTCCTCTAGGTCATAAATTTTTTGGTTCATATCTTCCATTTTCGTGTTTATATTTTCCACCCTTTTTTGTGTCTCCATTACTGCTGCTTTTATTGTTTGTATCTCACTTTTGTAGGAGGTCTCTAGTCTGTGCACATATCTGTCCATATCCTCTCTTGTGGGTATTGATTTTATATAGGATTGTATATCCCAATTTTGTCTATCCATGTTTTCTTCCGTATGTGGTATATTAAATTGTTCGCCATTCTCCATGGTAATGTTGGTTGCAACTTCTGCGTCTCCACAGAGGATCCTAGAGTCTGTTTCGGACGTCTCTGAGTTTTCAGGTGTTATTTGTGTATTTGGGTTTTTAAAAAACCCTGTTATACCTGTTTTGGGGTTCGGGCTTGATTTCACTATCACTGGCAGGTTTTTTGATGTCCCTCCAGCAGACCCTCTTTTGTTTTTTTGTACGTGTGTACTTTTGGGGGGCATTCCCCAAGAGAGAGAGAGGATAATTTTGAAGATTGGGGTATAATTTCCCCTAGTTTAGTATAATTTTCCCCTTAATCCTTTCCCCCCTCTTACTGCCTTTTGAATAAGTCCCGTAAGGCTACCGAGCCACTATTGTGGGGACTTTAAAGATTCATTAAGTATGGGAATTATGGGAATTATTTAGGCTGCGTTTGTCCCTTATGTGCGTTCTTAGGGACTAAAATGGGATATGCCTTACTCCTGCGTGCATTTAATGCGGAATATATAGGGCCCTGTAAGGATCCTATATAGAATGCATATTTTGAGTTCTGCAAGATATTATGCTCCCCTGCAGGTATAATATAAGGTGCATTGAGGTCAATGAAGTATTGAGGATATTGAGAAGTGTGGCTAGAGAGAAGTCCAGTTTTCTTTATTAGCTATTTTTTTTTTTTTTTTGGGGTTTTTGGTTTTATCTTGATCTGTCTCTAGGGTAAGACCCCCCGGATTTTCCAGCATACAGTCAAATATATAGCATACAGCATACAGTCTCTTCGAGTGTTTCAACCCGTATTCCTGGTTTATGCCTGTATAGATAACATCTTGTACAGTTTTTACTCAAAAAAAATTAAGGCCAATAATAGGGAGGAAAAATAGCAACAGGAAAAAAATTTAGGATTCCGACCTTATTTTGTGGGCTTCAATCCTCCAGATCTTTTTTCCCACTATCACACAGTTAATGACCATTAGGTAAAAACCTTCCGCGTACAGTTTTGACTCTGGGATATAACCCAGGTATGACCAAAGTTATCCCCTTATTTATATCTGTGGAGAGTCCCGGGGTATCTATATCTCTGTATAGTAGCGCTTACCCCTCACGCTGTCATCGGCTCTCGTTCTTCCTCTGTTTCGGCCGCTTCGGCTGTTTCCGTGCAGCTGGGATGGGATTCGGCTACACTCGGTTATGTTCGGGGTCGATATCCTGGCTTCTGTGTTTCCCGGAGCCTTACGAGTATCTCACCGGCACCACGATCGGCTCCGTCAAGCCTCTCAGCACAGGGGGACAGCGTGGGGGAGTCCGTCCGCTCGGTCAGGTAGGTCTTCTTACCCGCTAAATGCGGGGTCTTGCAGGAATGCAGGGCGAGCGGGAAGATAACCTCAGCATAAACCGCTCAGCGTGAGTCGCTAGTCCTGTAATGCTGGTGCCCTTTCGATCTCGGGAACTATCTCTCTTCACAGCTTCACTCTGACCGTTGGAGCTTCATCTGGGGATTACCAGCCTATGTCGGCCCTTCTCATCAGCTCATCAGGGTTTGCAGCTGATTTGACTGGGGAGGGAGGAGAGCGGAGCTCAACACACGTCTGCCTTGTTCAGCGTCATCCGCGACCAAAGTACATATAAAATCCTTCCTAAGGATCCCACGTCAAAATATAAAAAAGCTCTTATAACAATAGTGGATGAAGGTTTTTTTCTCAACATCTTGAATAAAAAAGAGAGAGAATTCCTTGTTCCTGTTGCCCCTAGAATACCGATCATTTATTACCTTCCCAAGGTACAGAAAAACTCTACCAAGCCTCCTGGCCGCCCGATCGTTAGTGGGATAGATTCCATTACTGCAAAGATTGGAAGATATATAGACTTCTACCTTCAGCCATTAGTGAAGCAGGTGCCATCATATCTCAAAGATACCAGGGACACCATTAACCTACTTGAGAAGGTGGAATACCATGATGACCCTCTATTGGTAACGGACGACGTATCTGCACTCTATACATCTATCCCGCAACATTTAGGTTTAGCCGCAGTTGATATGTTCCTTTCAAAGAACTCAGACTTGCCCCATGATTCGTAGGAATTACATCATGGAACTGTTGAAGTTCGCTACAGAGCATAATTACTTCTGGTTCCAGGATGTGTTCTATACACAAATCAAGGGCATGGCGATGGGGGCAAAATATGCCCCTAGCCTAGCTAATCTTTTTATGGCCCAATGGGGGGAGGATGTCGTCAATGCCCTTAGCAGACCAGGATTGGTCCTCTGGGCCAGGTACATAGACGACATCCTCCTCCTGTGGAGGGGTGATTGTGCTTCCCTGGATTGTTTTATTACCCATTTGAATGCCAATAATTGGGGTATCTCTTTAAGTTTTGAAGCAAGCTCTGAGACCATTCATTTCCTTGATCTGGAGATTTCGGTAGTTGACCATCAGTTGGTATTCAAGACTTTCTTTAAACCTACCGACAGAAACGGGTTTATCCCGGTAGACAGCTGCCACCACCACCAATGGCTAAAATCTGTACCTAGAGGACAGTGTAACGCCGAGCGCTCCGGGTGCCCCGTCCATCCCGGAGCGCTCATGGCGTCTGTCCTCCTGCAGCGCCCCGCCCAGCTCCCCTGGCCGTGGGCGCTGTTCTGTCTCTGCGATGCGATCTGCCCGTGGATCGCATCCCGCTCTGCTGGCTCATCCCCGTCGGCTCTTTCGCCTGCCTCCCCCTGCGCGCTCGCCTCCTCTCCCCAGGCGCGCGCGCGTGGCTCCTTCCTTCTCTTAAAGGGCCAGTGCACAATTGATTGGTGCCTGGCCCAATCATGCTTCACCCTTTTCCCTTATTAACCCACTTCCCCTTCCTGTCATTGCCGGATCTTGAGTTGCCTATAGTGCCCAGTGAAAGCGTGTTTTGTGTTTGCTCCTACTGTGTATCCAGACCTCTGCCGTTGCCCCCGACTACGAACCTTTGCTACCTGTCCTGACCTTTTGCTACGTCTGACCTTGCCTCTGCCTTATCCTTGTGTACCGCGCCTGTCTCAGCTGTCAGTGGGGTCGAGTTGCTATTGGAAGACACGACCTGGTTGCTACCGCCGCAGCAAGTCCATCCCGCCTTGCGGCGGGCTCTGGTGAAAACCAGTAGCAACATTAGAACCGGTCCTCCAATACAACCCGTGCTATCGCCTCATTGACATAGGGGATCCACCTCCTGTTCCCCGCCATACCCGGAACGTGACAGACAGTTTCTTCGTCTTCGACGAAACTGCTCTAGTATAGATGATTTCCTTGTTCAATCTAAGACCCTTAAACAGAGATTTGTAGAAAAGGGTTATAGGCCTTTGGAGCTTGATGTTGATATCAGAGCTGTCAGCTGTATAGAAAGGAATTCATTGTTAGTTGACCGCCCGCCGGTACAGAGGGAGAACCGCTTTAAATGGTCCTTTTTTACATCTTATTCTATACAACATAAGTAAATAAAAAAGATAATCATTAAACATTGAAAGATTTTATTGAATGATCGAGTGTTGGGACCAGCCTTGCCGGATCGAGCGGGCATCATATATCGAGGTGCTCGGTCAATCCAGGCCGAGATTGCTCTCAACACTATGGACCCACTCCGTAAAGTTTCATTCTTTCAGGACTGCAAGGGTTATTTCCCTTGCAGGAAATGCAATGTGTGTTTACACAATGTTTGTGGCAGACGTAAGTCTGAGTCTTTCACCTCAACTACAACATTGCGGAGCTATGATATGAGACATTTCACCACGTGCAGTACGAAACATTGTTTATCTGATCACTTGCCCATGCAAGAAACAATATGTTGAACGCACTATAATAACTTTCTCTATCAGAGTGAACGAACATATTGCAAAAATCAAAAAGTGCTGTATTAAGCATACCGTTCCACGTCACTACCTTGAATTCCATGATAAAGACCCCACTACATTCCAGGTCATTGATAATTCGTCCCCCAGAGGTGAATCTTGTTTGAGGGGTGTATCACAGCTTGAAACCTATTGGATATACGAATTGAGGTGCTACTCGCCCCACGGTATGAATGTGGAGTGGGATATCAACTGGTTTCATGATACCTGGGTACACCTCCATCCTTTTTGACATATTAAAAGGATTTAACTTTTGCATGTCAGAGTTTGGATATTCCGTTCTGACACAGACTTTTCCATCATAAAACAAAAATAATTATTTTTATTCTAGTGGGTTTTTATAGTCCATTTATCCTATTTTTCAGTTTCCATAACTTGTTGTCTTAACCTATATGGAAACATATTTGAAGTCTGTTATTTTTTCTATTCCCAATTTTTAGATCACCATTTATGTGACCGACCGGTATGTGTCTGGGATGGAGTGAGTTGTTGCTCCGTTTTAGACGCTATGGTTAGTCTCATACCCATTCTAGGTATATAGTTCTGTTAAATGAACTTTTTTTGTGGGTCCGGTTGATCTACTAATTCCCCACAAGATGGCGCTGTGACGCCGATATATGTTTCAGTACATAGGTTCATGTTCAGGCTTATCAATATATGTTGGCCTGCTTCCAACTACACTCTTTTTCATGAGTGTGGTTGGAGACATTATGATTAGGGTTGAGCGAACCCGAACTGTAAAGTTCGGGTCGGTACCGGACTTTTGGGTTTTCGGGTCCCGGACCCGAACCCGAACAATTGACTGTATGTTCGGGTTCGGGTCCGGTGTTCGGTGATGTAATGGTGCTTTTTAAAATGTCTTTTAAAAGCACTTGCGGCTATATGAATTGTCGGCTCCCGTCCCCCTTAATACAGAGAACAGTCATTGAAGTCATTTATTTTTAAAAAGTTAGTCATAAAAAGTGTTTGGGGACCTGGGTCCTGCCCCAGGGGACATGTATCAATGCAAAAAAAACTTTTAAAAACGGCCGTTTTTTCGGGAGCAGTGATTTTAATAATGCTTAAAGTGAAACAATAAAAGTGTAATATTCCTTTAAATTTCGTACCTGGGGGGTGTCTATAGTATGCATGTGAAGGGGCGCATGTTTCCAGTGCTTAGAACTGTCTCTGCAAAAAGTGTCATTTTTGCCGGAAAAAAAGCTATTTAAAATTACTTGCGGCTATATGAATTGTCGGCTCCCGTAACACAGAGAACAGTCATTCATTGAAAGCCATTCATAAAAAAAAAGTCATTGATAAAAAATAAAAAAAACAACATAAAAAAAAGCGTGGGGGTCCCCCCAAATTCAATAACCAGGCCCTTCAGGTCTGGGATGGATATTAACCACTTCAGCCCCGGACCATTTGGCAGCCAAAGGACCAGAGGTCTTTTTTCAATTTCGCACTGCACTACTTTAACTGGTAATTGCGCGGTCATGCAATTTTGTAACCAAACGAAATTTGCGTCCTTTTCTTCCCACAAATAGAGCTTTCTTTTGATGGTATTTGATTGCCTCTGTGATTTTTATTTTTTTGCGATATAAACGGAAAAAGAGCGAAAATTTTGAAAAAAAAAGAGATTTTCTACTTTTTGTTATAAAAAAAATCTAATAAACTCAATTTTAGTCAAACATTTGGGCCAAAATGTATTCAGCCACATGTCTTTAGTAAAAAAAATGCCAATAAGCGTATATTTATTGGTTTGCGCAAAAGTTATAGCGTCTACAAACTAGAGTACATTTTCTGGAATTTACACCGCTTTTAATTTATGACTGCCTATTTCATTTCTTGAGGTGCTAAAATGGCAGGGAAGTACAAAACCCCCCCAAATGACCCCATTTTGGAAAGTAGACACCCCAAGCTATTTGCTGAGAGGCATGTTGAGCCCATTGAATATTTTTTTTTTTAGTCCCAAGTGATTGAATAAAGACAAAAATAAAAAAGATTTTTTTTTTTTTTTCAAAAAGTTGTCACTAAATGATATATTGCTCACACATGCCATAGTTATATGTGGAATTGCACCCCAAAATATATTTTGCTGCTTCTCCTGAGTATGGGGATACCACATGTGTGGGACTTTTTGGGAGCCTAGCCGCGTACGGGGCCCCGAAACCCAAGCACCGCCTTCAGGATTTCTAAGGGTGCAAATTTTTGATTTCACTCCTCACTACCTATCACCGTTTCGAAGGCCATAAAATGCCAAAATAGCACAAAACCCCCCCAAATGACCCCATTTTGGAAAGTAGACACCCCAAGCTATTTGTTGAGAGGCATGGTGAGTATTTTACAGCTCTCATTTGTTTTTGAAAATGAAGAAAGTAAAGAAAAAAACATTTTTTTTTCTTTTTTTTCAATTTTCAAAACTTTGTGACAAAAAGCGAGATCTGCAAAATACTCACAATACCTCTCAGCAAATAGCTTGGGGTGTCTACTTTCCAAAATGGGGTCATTTTGGGGGGTTTTATGCCATCTGGGCATTCCATGGCCTCCGAAACTGTGATTGGCAGTGAGAAGTGAAATAAAAAAATTACACCCTTAGAAAGCCTGAAGGCGGTGATTGGTTTTTGGGGTTCCGTACGCAGCTAGGCTCCCAAAAAGTCCCACACATGTGGTATCCCTGTACTCAGGAGAAGCAACAGAATGTATTTTGGGGTGTATTTCCACATATGCCCATGACATGTTTGAGCAATATATCATTTAGTGACAACTTTTTGTAAAAAAAAAATATATATATTTTTTTTTTTCATTATTCAATCTCTTGGGACAAAAAAAAAAAAATATTTAATGGGCTCAACATTGCTCTCATCAAATAGCTTGGGTGTCTACTTTCCAAAATGGGGTCATTTGGGGGGGGGGGTTTGAACTGTCCTGGCATTTTATGCACAACATTTAGAAGCCTATGTCACACGTCACCCACTCTTCTAACCACTTGAAGATAAAGCCCTTTCTGACACTTTTTGTTTACATGAAAACATATTTTTTTTTTGCAAGAAAATTACGTTGAACCCCCAAACACTATATATAATGTTAAAGCAAAGGCCCTACAGATTAAAATGGTGGGTGTTGCATTTTTTTTTTCCACACAGTATTTGCGCAGCGATTTTTCAAACGCATTTTTTGTGGAAAAAATACACTTTTTTTTATTTTAATGCACTAAAACACACTATATTGCTCAAATTTTTGATGAAATAAAAAATATGATCTTAGGCCGAGTACATGGATACCAAACACGACATGCTTTAAAATTGCGCACAAACACGCAGTGGCGACAAACTACATACATTTTTAAAAGCCTTTAAAAGCCTTTACATGATACCACATTAGATTCACGGAGGAGGTCTACTGCTAAAATTACTGCCCTCAATCTGACCTTCGCGGTGATACCTCACATGCATGGTGCAATTGCTGTTTACATATGACGCCAGACCAACGCTTGTGTACGCCTTTGCGCAAGAGAAGGGGGGGCAGGGGTGCTTTTTTTTTTTTTTTTTGGTTTTTTTTTTATTTATTTAGCTTTTTTATTTTATTTTTAAACTGTTCCTTCCATTTTTTTTCTTTGTTATGATTTTTATTGTTATCTCAGGGAATGTAAATATCCCCTATGATAGCAATAGGCAGTGACAGGTACTCTTTTTTTGAAAAAATTGGGGTCTATTAGACCCTAGATCTTTCCTCTGCCCTCAAAGCATCTGACCACACCAAGATTGGTGTGATAAAATGCTTTCCCAATTTCCCAATGGCGCGGTTTATATCCGGGAGGGGGGACATTCCCTCCCACTGCTTGTAAAAGCAGTCTAGAGGCTAATTACCCGCTAGAATTGCTTTTACATGAAAGCCGATCACTGGCTGAAAAGAATGATACCAAGATGATACCTAAACCTGCAGGCATCATTCTGGTATAACCATTCAAAGTCCAGCAACATACTGGACATATATTGTAATCTTTTTTTTTTCATGCAGCCTCTTGGCTGAACGAAAAAAAGAGATTGATTGGTGGGTGTGCCCACCATTAGAATACCTCCCTTCATCCACCCACTTCTAATG
The DNA here is from genome assembly GCA_028564925.1 of Lithobates sylvaticus. Classification (NCBI taxonomy): domain Eukaryota; kingdom Metazoa; phylum Chordata; class Amphibia; order Anura; family Ranidae; genus Lithobates; species Lithobates sylvaticus. The sequence continues at coordinate 466,958,431 of CM053026.1, read as the reverse complement.
ATGGGCATACATGCACCATTTATATATGCCGATGCATGGGGGCATCCTCCCGCAAAAGTTATGCCGTGTACACACGGTCGGAATTTCGACCGTATGTACGTGGCATTAGGAGCCAATCGCTCCTCCCCCCCCCTGCTGCCCCCATGCTTCGGCATATATGCTCTTTTTTTTAACTGTGGTGGTGAAATCACCTCCTACAGCGTTGGAGTCGCGGCTTTATGTATCGTGGGAGCAAACGCTGTTGCTGTCAAGATAAATAAATCCGCGTTGCAACTGAATGGCGCACCTGAAAACAAAAAAATGCTTAACACTAAAACACAGTAAACAAAATTACATACCTGAAAAGCAAGCATGATAAAACATAATAAAACATTGCAGAATAGAATGGAGTAAAAAAAGAGCAACAATAGAGAGAGAGAGAGAGAGAGAGAACAATAAAACGACAACTATTTTTTTTTTTTTTTTTTTTTTGAGATTCACAGGTAAAAAAGCTCCTGACTGAAGCGACTGAATCAAAACGCTACCACAAAAAAAATGTTAGCGATCGCAGGGATCAGGCCTGACTCTGCGAACGCTGCAGTTATGTGTGCTTAGTGTTTTGTAAGTGACAGTGATCGATCGATACTGCACTTGGGTGGGCTGGGCTGGGCGGAGGGGGAAAACGCAGGTGCTAGCAGGTATCTGGGCTGATCCCGCTAACAATGCGTTTTTTTTGGAACCCTAAACTGCTGGGACGCTAGTATAGATCTGATCAGATCAGATATTGATCTGTTCAGATACTGTGCCACTAAGGGAGGTGTATGCTTTGCGCGTGGGTGTTTGCGGTACTGGCACTAACCTGGGGCGACGCAGACCTTATTAGACCCTAAAACCTAATTGATATCACCCGCCGGGCGATCAGGGGGTTAAACCGTTATTGGGTAATAAATGGCGGGTGCCCTGACAGTATAAAAAACAAGCTAACTAACCAGCGTCACCCGTAACAGTAATACAAAAAAAAACTGGTTACCTAGCGACACTAATGCAGCGATCAGAAAAACGATCGCTTAGTGACACTGGCAAAAGGGGGTGAAAGGGTTAACTATGGGCAATCAGGGGGTTAAAACCTTTATTAGGTAATATATGGGGGTACCTGACGCTATATAAAAACCTGACGGGGAACCTGAATAACTAACTGGCTGACCAGCGTCACCAGTGACATTTATACAGTGATCACTGGTGAAAGGGTTAACTCTAGGGGCAATCAGGGGGTTAAAACCTTTATTTAGGTTGTAATATGGGGGTACCTGACCTATAAACCTATTTATGAACCTATATAAACATGGCGGTTAAAAAAAAAAAAAAAAAAATGGTTACCTAGCGACACTAATGCAGCGATCAGAAAACCGATCGCTTAGTGACACTGGCAAAAGGGGGTGAAGGGGTTAACTAGGGGCAATCAGGGGGTTAAACCTTTATTAGGGGGGGGGGGTAGGGGGCTACCTTGGACCTAAAACTAACTGCCCTGACAGTTATTACAGTCACACTGACACTAAATGCAGTGATCAGTAAATAAATGATCACTGCAATTAGTGACACTGTGACTGGGGGGGGAGGGGGTGATCAGGGGGTGACAGGGGGGTGGAATATGTGCCTAACTGTACTGGTGTCAGTGTACTGTTGTGCACTAACCTTTACATGTTCACCGCTCGGCGTCTCCGGTCACATAGACCGGCGCACCGAGCGTGACATCACTTCCGCCTTCCTGTCTATACAATAGACAGGAAGGGGAAGCTTTTCATTGGCCAGGAGCGATCGCGAGGGGGTGGCCAGAAACCACTGGCCGTCCCCTCGTCCCGGATCGCTCCTGACACGATCCCGACCGTCCCCGCCGGCGGAGGGGGGTCCGATCGGACCCCCCAACCGCCTGAAGAATGGCACGTACAGGTACGTGATTCTGCCTGTACGTGCCATTCTGCTGACGTATATCTACATGGGGCGGTCGGGAAGTGGTTAAGGGGGACCCCAGCCAAAAAAAAAAATGGCGTAGGGTCCCCCTCAAAATCCATACCAGACCCTTGAGGTCTGGGATGGATTTTAAGGGGAAACCCAGCCAAAAAAAATGGCGTGGGGTCCCCTTCAAAATCCATACCAGACCCTTATCCGAGCACGCAACCTGGCAGGCCGCAGGAAAAGAGGGGGGGACGAGAGCGCCCCCCCCTCCCGCCTGAACCGTACCAGGCCACATGCCCTCAACATTGGGAGGGTGCTTTGGGGGTCTGAGACCCCCAAAGCACCTTGTCCCCATGTTGATGAGGACAAGGGCTCGTCCCCACAACCGTGCCCGTGCTGGCGAGGGGCTTATTGGAAACTGGAAGCCCCCTTTAACAAGGGGACCCCCAGATCCTGGCCCCCCCCTGTGTGAAATGGTAAGGGGGTACAAAAGTACCCCTACCATTTCACCAAAAAAGTGTCAAAAATTGTAAAAATGACAGGAGACGGTCTTTGACAATTCCTTTATTAAAATCTTCTTTCTTCTGGTCTTCCTTTCTTCATCCTTCGGTTTCTTCATCTTCTCCTTCCGGCATCTTCTTCTTCCATCTTCTTCTTCCTCCAATCCGCTTCTTCTTGGCCTTCTCGGTGTCTCTTCTGGGCCGCTCCGCGCAATAGGAGGCTCCCGCTGTGTGAGGCTTCTCTCCGGTATCTTGGATTTAGAGGGGGACCCCACGCCATTTTTTTTGGCTGGGTTTCCCCTTAAAATCCATCCCAGACCTCAAGGGTCTGGTATAGATTTTGAGGGGGACCCTACGCCATTTTTTTTTTGGGCTGGGGTCCCCCTTAATATCCATCCCAGACCTGAAGGGCCTGGTTATTGAATTTGGGGGGACCCCGACGCTTTTTATTTTTTTGTTTTTTTTATTTTTTATCAATTACTTTTTTTATGAATGGCTATCAATGAATGACTGTTCTCTGTGTTACGGGAGCCGACAATTCATATAGCCGCGAGTGATTTTAAAGCCCCATACACACGGTAGGATTTTCGCATGGATTCTGTCCGATCGGACAATGTTGTTGAAAAATCCGACCGTGTGTATGCACCATCGGACAGTGTACGTCGGATTGTCCGATGGACAAAGTCCTATCTCCTGCTGGATATATTTTTTGACAACGCGGTCCGATCACACCAAATCCGATCGTGTGTAGCGTTGTCCGACGGACAAAGTGCTACACATGCTCAGAAGAAATTCTGTGACGGAAGCGCTCGGTCAGGTAAAATTACCTTTCCTAATCGACACAGCACATTCGTCACGCTGCAATGTTAAAATGTCTTTAATGCAGCGCATTCTCTTTTTCTTTACAATGCAAGAAGAATGACATGTTTTAGCTGCTCCTATTCACCCGCACTTCTCCCAAAATTAGTTCTTTATTACTTTTCAGGATTTATACACTACATGTTTATTTTTACTCAGATCGTAAAAGAATCTTTGTTATATTTTTAGGATGATTTGTCTTTTTTTTTTTTTTTTTTTTTGGGAATACATATTTGAAGGAGATTTTTCTTTTTTTTTTTGGAGGGGGGTTGTGTCTCAACTTAGCAAAACCACATTATTAACATTTGTATTTGTTGCTTAAATTTACTAGGAGTTTGTTGGTTGTAGGTGCCCCTTGTTAATTATACTTTATGATTTGTGAAATGTACCTGCCTACTCAAAGAAAAACTGTCATTGTAGAAAAGTAAAACACAATAGGCAATGATTTTTTCAAATCAAAAAAACCTTTATTTAGGTCTCAGCAACAAACCAAAGAGGAACGCAGCCATGGTGAAACTTGGGGAATTTGCAAAGCCTTGGACCCCCACGGCAACCATAATTTTTCAAGCTTAGAAAATTGAGGGCCTGAGGAGTACCTATCTAAATAATAAGGGAGTGCAATCTGGTCCTGAAGTCCAAAACATCCGGAACTGCAGCAGATGCCATCTAGGTCCCCAGGCTCTGGTACTACGAGAGGCTCCATCTTCTCTCAGACCAGACTGAATCCAGGTCGTCACTCTCTTGTCTTCCTTGTACGCTTCCTTCCACGCTGTGGCTGTCGTGCTGGTGGGGTGGCAGAAGGAGGAGGAGGAGGAGGCGGAGCAAGGTCACTATCGCAAACATGTGTGAGGGGAGTCATCCCCCCAGCCATCCCCTCATTTAGGACTTTGAGGATGACATCCTCACACATGCTGCGTTGCCCCGCCTCCATACCCGTCATTTTAATGGCAACCAAGGAGGCAAAGGCCTCCTCGTAGGTGGGTGTGGCATATAGGGAGGCTGAAGCATCTCGGATCAGCTGGAGCGCTGACTCTCCCACCTCCCCCATCCTTTTCGCCCTTCTGTAGGGAAGGCGGAGGGGAGAGACTTGGGAGACAGTCAGGCTCCTACGCCTACCCCCCTGTTGGCTGCCACTACCCACCTCTTGGCTGCCACTAACCCCTGCCTCCTCCTGACTGCCACATTCCACAGCCACCTCCTGGCTGAGGTCTTCCTGTGTATGAAAAAGGGGCATAGTTTCAGTTATTTGTTCATCAAACACACACAATTCTCATCTAGTGACTGTTGCAAAATGTTTACAAATAGAAAACCATACAATTCTCAGCCCTGCAGTTTAGATTCTTCCCAAAAATGTCTCCAACACTACTGTCAGTTGATATGTCAATCACGTTAGGAACTAAGCAATTGGGGATCCTGAATTAACTGAACATCATTCATTATTCCCAAAAATGGTAACAAAACTACTATACCTGGCTCAAGCTGGGCTCCTGCACATCTTCCATACTGGAAGGCCCAGGTTGGTCCTCGGAAGCCTCATCAGGGGTGGCGTACGCGGAAGGACGCGTGCAAGGAAGAGTCGAGAGTGACTTCCTGACATTAGCCTGGTCTTTGAGAAAATGGAGCCTGTCATAGTACCAGAGCGTGGGGGCATAGACCTCAGCTGCTGCAGCTCCAGATGCTAGGGACTTCCGGACCTTATTGCGCTCCCGGAAATAGGTACTCCTCAGGTTAGCAATTTTTACTTTTAACTTCGCCACGGTTGCCGTGGGGAACGTTGGCTTTACAAATGCCACAAGTTTCTGCATGGCTGCGTACCTCTTTGGTTTGTTGCTATAGTCGCGGTGTTTTGCTTGCCATAAAAGGGGAATTTCCCTATATTTATCAATGAAGAGGGGGAGAAAACTCACATCGTTGAAGCCCTCCATCATCTCTGCAAGACACAACACCACACAAAACAATATAAATAATGTCAGGCTAAACTCTCCTAATCTTCTCCATAAAGAAGCCTCAAGTTCGAATCAGTCTAGGCTAGTTATGTACCAACGTCAAATTGTACCTTCGTTTCTAGCGATCGTCTCGTGCGTGAGCTTTCTCTCCCCTCGTCTCCCAGATCGTGGCTACGACACAGGCGTGTGACGTTTTATATCCAGTGCGCATGCGTCAAACTCCGCCCGCCCCTGACGATCTTTCTCGTCTATTCCCCACCCCTTCTCTTTACGGCGCAGTGGGGAGAGCACATGGCGGGGACACAGCAGGTGTGCCCGAAATATCCCACCAACGAGGAGGAGGACGAGGAAAGTCCGGAGGCAGAAACGTCCCGATCCCGGAGCCTGAAATTCAAGGCCTCCAATATGTCATTTGGAGAAATGTTGGAGATGGTGGACATATTAAAGAGGAGCGACTATGATGGGAAGTATGGGCCTTACCTCAACCCCAATGTCCGCAAGGCCAAGATCATGTCTAAAGTTGTGAGGAGGCTGTACAATCATTTTGGGGTACAACGATCCAAGGAGCAACTGAGGAAACGCTGGTCAGACCTGAAACTGAGGGAGGCCGATCAGTACAGAAAGATCAAGCGAGTTCTTCAAAAAAGTAAGTAGTTGTGTTTTGTGTTTGATTTCTTGCTTGCATACTGCTCCATGTGGTTTTATTTTTACAAAGTTGTACATTCCAAAATGGCCACTTTCAGGTTCGTCTGTGCATTCGATCGTACTCAACCTCGATCTTTCTGCCACTGTCATGGCCGTGTGTGTGTCCATTCGATCGTACTCAACCTCGATCGTTCCGCCACTTATAATACGATGTTTGGTGTTTTTTTTTGGGGGAAAGGAAGTTTGTTCTCTCTAGAAATGTCATCAAGACTGTCCAGCCAATTTATTCAATGTAAAGGAGACGTCACCCAGTAGCTGTTTACCCATCTGGACTCTAGAGCACTAGTGCTGGGACACCCAAACCCACTTTTTATTATGCTTTTCCACACATGTGCTCCAGTGGATACTAGAGGGGGGTCTCCATCACCCAAACGTCGACCAAAAAGCTATAAGTTTAGGACCTTTACAAAGTGACTACATTCATGTTGGTGTCATTTGTAACGGGACACCCAAAAATATTGTCCCTCACTTTCAAGCAATGTTTGTCATTTCCTATTTCTGCCCTCAATAGATTGTGTTGCTAAATCTTCCTTTTGTACATTCTCATAGGGGAGCGAAAACTTGGGCCGTCTGGGGAAACCCCAAAACCAACACCTCCCAAAAAAGGGGAAAGAGCAGAAGCAGGAGGAGGAGGAGGAGGAAGGAGAGATCATAGAAATTGGAGAACTTGTCACCACAACAGGTGAGTGTGGGAGAACACAGCTACTGGTAAGCTAATCAATGTATGGCTGCCTCATTTCCAACACCCTATTTTTGTTTGTTTTTGGTTTTTAGGTGACGTGGATGTTGTGGAAGAAAAATCGCACTTTACCACAGAGAGTGCCCACGTACTCATCGGGGAGATAATGGTCTGCAATAGAGATCTAGATTACATAAAGCAAAACATCAATGATGTTCAACAAAAATTGAAGAACATCATTGATGTTTTAGGAAAAATCTGAAAACGCACCAAGTAATTAACACACATTTGTGCCTGCTTCTGAACACATTTGCAAGTTAAGAACTGTGTGAAATTTGGAACATGCACACATTGTGTCCACATGTGCTAGCTCCCATCATGGTGGATGAATGACAACGTTTTTTTGGGGGTGCAACCACTTTACGAACTACTAAAGTGGTTGTGGTGAAGGGGTTGCACCCCCAAAAAACGTCCATTCATCCCCATGATGGAAAATGGCACTTTTGAAGATTCTAGGCATGTGTTTTACGATCTAATGACGATTTTCAGACCCAAATTGTGTGCATGTTCTAAATTTCCACTTTCCAGGGGTGACCCCCCATGTGATGAAGGCAAGATCAAACACACTTTGAACATATAGTCATGTCTGATCTTGTCTTCACTTTACAAAGTTGAACTTTCCTAGTTCCTAGGTTCTGTTTTGCTCCATGCCTGGTTTTACCAAATGCGGAATGTTTGTAAACAATGTTGTAAATAACCAAGATGTTGTCAGTTTGGGCAAGAAGTTTGTAAACGCACTTGTGAATGTTTTGCAAGTAAACTTTTTTACTTTTCGAAATGTGTGGCTTCCTTATTTAAAAAACACAATGCATTATGTATGTCAAATGTAAAGGATATGGGGGGCAATGGGTGTTATTTACTAAAGGCAAGTCCAGTTTGCACTGCAAGTTTCTTTTCCAGGGCACTTTTTCACTGCACTTGTAGAGCATAGTGGATTTGACTTATGTAAATGACACCCACAGTGCTTTGTACGAAAACACGGAGCACAGCATTTTTGTGAATACACACATTTCTGACATGGTGATGAAAAGGAGTATTTTGGGTGTCAGTTATGCACTACAAACCTTCTCTAGACCAAAGATTAGGTATCAAACACACAACATGAGAAGAATCTTTTTGGGAAGAAGAGACTGTTACCTCCTTTTGCCCAGAAAGTGCATTCCCACTGTCGAAGGCAAAGGGAAAAAATTTCAAGGTCAAATAAGCTAAAAAGAATACGGAAATGACAAGAAATCATAGGTTGTTTGAAAAATAATATTTATTTAAAAATGCCTCTCACACATCGTCAGGCAGAGCAATGGCCCCCCTACCCACAAAGTAGTCCATATATTGCTTGCGGACCGCGCGGGCATTTAGAGGGGGCAAGCCTGGACGTGCCACTTGAAGGGCTGTGAGGTCAGCATTTGGAGGGCCCTCCACATCTGGGCCAACGGGCACCACATAGTTCCTGTTATGTCTTTTGAGGAAGTTGTGCAATATGCAACAGGCAAGAACTATGTGGTTCAGTTTGTATTCCGCCAAGTTAATTGCCGTCAAGAACAGGCTGAAGCGCCTGGCCAGGATGCCAAAAGTGTTCTCCACAACTCTTCGGGCTCTGGACAGCCTGTAGTTGAAGACCCTCTGGTCTGGGGTGAGGGTCCTCATCGGGAACGGCCTCATCAGATGGGGAGTCAACGCAAACGCTTCATCTGCGACAAAGACGAAGGGGAGTCCTTCTGCATTCTCCTCTGGAGGTGGCAAGCACAGACTGCCACTTTGGAGACGCCAGTAGAACTCCGTGTGCGCAATGGCACCACCATCCGAGATCCGGCCGTTCATCCCCACGTCCACATACATAAACTCATATGTCGCCGACACCACCGCCAACATCACTACACTATTAAACCCCTTATAATTATAATAGTAGGACCCCGAGTTGGGCGGTGGGACGATGCGGACGTGTTTCCCATCAATTGCCCCTCCGCAGTTAGGAAAGTCCCAACGGCTGGCAAAGTGGGAGGCCACAGTCTGCCATTCCTGTGGCGTGGAAGGGAACTGTGGAGTGAAACCAGAAAAAAAAATTAGTCACTTTGCACATAAACATTGCAAGCAGATTAGACAATCAACATCTTGGAACAAGAGCATTGTTTAAAATTTGAGGCTGGAAAGTATTTGCACAGAAAAGTAGAGGCTCCCCTTCACAGATTAATCACCCCCCATCAATCCCCACACTTCTGATGGGCCATTGGCAATAACTAGGGTTTTGGGGGGGGGGGGGGGGGGGTTGGACAGGTAACCCTCTGCACTTCATTGATTGCCAAATGGCTCAATAATGTGTGCTAGTTTGGCCAGACCCTCACTTAACACTATTGGCAGCCCCCAGGAAAGCTAAAAGCACATGTCAACCCCCCCCCCCCCCCCCCCCCCAAAAAAAAAAAAAAGGAAAGCACATTGTGACATTCTGAAATTACCAAGCAAGCTAATAGGAGGGAAAGAACACAAAAAAATAGGAAATGGAAAGTATGGAGGCAGCCCCTTGCACTACATGCTTTGCAGAATTCATCCCTAAAGATGCCCACTATAAAGAGGTAGGTATATAGTGTGTATTGACCTTGGGAAAGCCAGCAGATAGAGGATTGGTACCATCTGACAGAGCAGTTGGGGGAGGGGGTTCCTAATGAGTTTGCCCCCCCCCCCCAAAAAAAAAAAAAAAAAAAGGGGCTCTACATGAAGTAAACCACACAGCAAACATTTGTGCATATTTTAGGGGGTGTTTGGGGGCAAACAATACTATGCAGCAGACAAAAGACATTGCTTAAGTGACTAGGCCATAGGTGTCTATTGGGGCAGAAGAGCATGCTGGGGAGGTAAGTGAAGGGAAAAATGCATGAAGGAGAAGAGGGGCACAGCATATTAGAGCATATTGCAATCATGGTAATTAGGGAAGGAGGTCAAAAATACAAGACATTAGCAAACAGAGCATACATAGAAGGGAATAGTAAAGGAGAAATGTTACCTTAATATAGTCCTCCTGCAGGACCTCGATGATGGCAGAACAGGTCTCTGGAAGAATGATTCCCAGGGCCTGGGGAGAGATACCTGAAGAGAACTTCAAATCCTGAAGACTTCTCCCTGTCGCCAAGTACCTCAACGTGGCAACAAGCCTCTGCTCCGGAGTAATGGCTTGTCTCATGCAGGTATCCTGCCGGCTGATAAAAGGGGTCAGCAAAGCCAAAAGACGGTGAAAATCGGGGTCCGTCATCCGGAGAAAGTTCCTGAAATCATCAGGATTATTCTCCCGGATCTCACGAAGCAAAGGCATGTGCGAGAACTGATCACGCTGAAGCAACCAATTCTTGGTCCACATCCTCCTCGTCACTCTGTTCATGGACGGGTCTTGGGTCAAAGCTAAAAGCCCGACACCAATTCCGCGTACAGCACGAACTCGGCAACGAGTACGCACGGGAAACATCGCTCACAAGGTCACAAAAGGTCGGCTGGTCAGAACGGACAAACAGAAAGCACCGATAAACAGCAAGGCCTGAAAGAACAAAATGAATACCAGAAACGAGCAGACAATAAGCAGTGCAAATCAAAGCGTCCTATATCAAGATATAGGCCGCAATGACCAACAAATGCGAACTGACTACACGCACTAATAAACAGATACGCACGACAAGCACAAACTGAAGAGCAGTAACGATCTGAGTCAGAAAACTGAGAAGCGCGAATCTTAAGTCACCAAACTTCGACTAACTCGCGATAAACACGGGATCAGCAGAAGGAGCCCAACGGGTGCCTGACGTGGTGCTGAACTTCCCTTTTCTAGTCTCGTGGAAGACGACTTACGTCACGACGTTCTTGCAGACCGGATATTCCGACAACGTTGTCCGACCGTGTGTACGCAACACCAACATCGGACAAAGTACGACGGACAGGATCCGACCGACCTGGTCCGCGTGATAATCCGCGCGTGTGTATGGGGCTTAAGGGTCTGAAACTGTGTTGGCTTTGAACCTGTTTACCTGCTGAAAAGTTTGGGAACCGCCATCTTGGTGCCATCTCAAGTACTCCCATCCACGTCCGAGAGGAGTCGTGATTCCAAGTCGCTGTGTGACCATCCAGGCTGCTACCTTCGGAAGTCATCTGTTTAAGCCTTGTAGACCCACTGCCGTATGGTACATGCGTCCAGCAGGATCGGTAAGAGTACCCATTCTTTCCATCTGAATATCTCTTGTTTTTGCTGATTCATCTTTTGGTTACCTTGACCGTTCATCCCTCACTTGAGCCTATGCTCCATACCTCAGTGAGTGAAGAGATCAATCCTTCCTTGATTTGACATTCCATGAGAATATCTTTTCGGACTGTTGTAATTTACTATTCACTGGTTTATTCACAATTGATTATTTATTGTTATAGGCCAATTTCTCTACACTTATCAGGTGTTGTCTAATTATTTTGTCACTTAGCTTACAGCGATACACGCTCTGTCCAAAACCCTTGCACAGAGCAAGTAAGTATAACTTGTTTGTTATTTTAAAAGAAAAAAAGGGGGGGGGGGCTAAAAAAATGGGATAAATTCATAGGCTAGCATGAGTTATCCAATAAAATTATATAAATTTATATGTCAGTTAAAAATAAGTTAACCCACCAATGAATGCATGTATACTGCAAAATACCCTATAAATAGGGGCTACTGGTTATGGACCATTGACAGTTGCCAAAAGAAAGTGAAGAGGACAGCTCCCCACCCCCCTCTCCCTTGTTGCAACTTTTTTATGTGGTTCAGATCTTTGTCTTTGAGGTAAGTTTGTTTTGATTACTCAGAAGAGAGAATATTATTAAGCCTGAGCTGCATTGGCTGGGTTTATTTATTTATTTATCTATACTTTTAAGTGATGTGATAATAAAATTATTTTAAATATTTTAGAAAATGTATTAAACCAATAAAAACAGCCATGGCCAAAATATTTATCCACTTTGAAGTTGTAATTTGTGGAACACATTTTTATTTTTGTTTTACACATACTGTCACCAGTGCGGTACGTTATCATATAACTGGCTTGGAGGTGATCAGGGACACTGACTGGTGACAGTATATAAAATAAAAAATACATATATATTTTTTTCTTTTTTATTACGTTTTTTTTTAACACACTGTGGCCAGAGCAGTTTTAGTAACACTGTACTACTCTGGGGAAGTGATAAGGATTTTCATTTTTTACACATTATGATTGCTTATACCAGTGAGTTTCACTACTATAAGCAACCATTTTTACTGAACAAAACTGACTCATTCAGTGTGTATTGTGATTGGCCACAGCTAATCACATAGTACAGATGGACTCTGATTGACCCTGTCTGTACCATGCAATTACTGTGACCAATCACAGCTAGCACTTGCCGATCACCTAAGTGGTTAAATATACATCATTACTTTTGTAGCGCTACCCCCAGTTAAGAGAGCCGCTGGTTTGTTTTGGGTCCCTGAGTACAGCTCCACCAACCCCCGGCAATTTGGCTCTACCCGCTCTGGCACAGTTAGTCAAGAGGTATGAATCTATGCACATAAAACCATATCTTATACTCTAAGTGTAATGGGTATGAACTCACAAGCAGACTGCTGAAATAAGAATAACTGGCTTTACTTTGGCAGTAAGGAAAAAGAATAGCAACATGCATTTAACATATGACTTACAATACTTTAGCAGGTCCCTGCAATATGCACTTAAACATGTACACATATATGTATCAACTAGCAATGGGGAAAACGGAGCGCCAAGTGTGGCGACCGCATGCTATGCACCCCTGAGGTGCAATAAATCTATCTGCGCCTACCTAACGGACCAGGCCTGATCCCTAGTAATAGAGCTCAGTCCTTGTACTAGTACAGTGTTCTTCACCGGCAATAAATCTGTAGAGGTGGTGCACATGTAGCTTTAAATGGTGTCTTTGTAATCCACAGAAAGTAACATTGCTGCTCTGAGGTAAATTGCGCCTAGGCAGTTCAGTAGGCATAAAACATGTGTATCAATGCAGGATGAGCCTTCCGGCTCTCTCACCAATCCTGGGGTACCGTCCTCCACTCCGGTCCCTCTAATGGCGGCTCTGGTCTCTTCAGTCACAGCCCCTGCGCCCCGGTCCTCAGCTCCGACCGATCGTCTGTAGGGAAGAGTCTCCGCTCCGCTGCTGCTGACTCTGAGGTAGAAGAGTCTCACTCCATCTGCTGCAAGGCCCAGGCTTCAGGCCTTCAGCTCCGGTCCGCACAGGTGTCTCCACTGGCTGTAGTCTCCGCGTCACAAGCTCTGTCAGCAGAGGCAGGCCAGTCCTGTCAGGCCTCAGAAGAGGAAGTGTCCCAAGAGGAAGAGGCGGTCTCCGCTCTTCCTTTTTATAACCTCCCCCAGCAGCCTCTCGGGCGGAAACAAGCAGCCCGGGAGCCTGGGGGATTATGGGGGATGTAGTCTTTCCCAGTAAAAGGGGTACGACCCCGCTACACACTCCCCCCACTTTGAATCTTTGGTCCCCAAAGACAGTGTTCAAACTACAAACTTTCTCAGGAACAACACTTTCACATAATTTGGACAGGGGAGCTTCCCACCAATTGGCATAAGATGGGGAGCTGTCCTGTCTACAGGTCACTTCAGTGTGAGCGACCTGTTTAACTGTGCCAGAGAGTGAGCTGGGGTTGCCCTCCACTAAATGAACAGTGGATGGGTCAGGGCTTTCAGCACTTCTCCTCGCTGTAGTAACAGAGTCCTCTGAACTTTCTCCCATCTTGGGGTAAGTTAACTTCTTGGGAGGCTTCACAACTCTGCGAGCTCTCTGTTCTCTTGGAACTTCTTCAGGAACACATTCTGGCAACATCTCTGGTTCTGGAACATCATCTTCTTGTTCTGGGTAGAGACCAGGGATATCTTCCCAGCACTCAGGCACATCACTGAATGGCACAAACTCTGTGGCTTCTGGGTTCAATGTGTTATCTTCCACATCTTCAGTAGGTGGAAGATCTATGGCAGAATTTCCTGGAGTTGAGGAAGGCCATAGCCATTCAAGTTCTCCTCTTTCTTCCTCTGGTTGGGGGTCCTGTCCACCCCTAACTTGGGATGTCTGAGACCTAGTATTAGGCCTGGGGGTATCCAGAATGGAAACAGATTCAGGTACGTCTCTTGCTGGAGGCATTCTGACTGCTTCAGTAAGTGGGAGCAAATGATTCCTATGCCAGGTCTTCAAAGGCCCCACTCTTCCTTCTGGCTTCAATTTGTAGACAGGCAATCCTGGAAGTTTCCTACAGATGATATATGGCTCTGATCTCCATCTATCAGCAATCTTGTGTTTTCCAGGGATCCCTAGATTTCGTAACAGTACACGGTCCCCAGGCTGTAGGTCCTGTACTCTAACTTTCAGGTCAAAGTTCCTCTTATTTCGGGCCCCTCTCTGGTTAGAGGCCGCTTGAGCTTTCTCATAAGCTATCTTCAGACTGCGCCTCAGTCTGTCCACATATCCTTTGTGGGAGGCAGCAGAGGCATGGTCTAAGGAAATGCCAAAGGCCAAATCCACTGGCAATCTTGCTTCTCTCCCAAACATAAGCCGGTAAGGGGAAAAACCTGTCACATCACTTGTGGTGCAGTTGTAAGCATGCACCAGAGCTGATATGTGTTGACTCCAGTGTTGCTTCTTCTCTGTTTCTAAAGTTCCCAACATGTTCAATAGGGTCCTGTTGAACCTTTCAGGCTGGGCATCACCTTGAGGGTGATATGGTGTGGTTCTAGTCTTCTCTACTCCCAGAGAATCTAGTAGCTTCCTGATCAGGCGACTCTCAAAGTCCCTTCCTTGGTCTGAATGGATTCTCTGTGGCAGTCCATAGTGAACAAAGTACTTCTCCAGAAGTACCTTGGCTACTGTAGAGGCCTTCTGGTCCTTGGTTGGGAAAGCCTGAGCATAACGAGTGAAATGGTCGGTTACCACCAGAACATTTCCCAATCCGCTCAAATCGGGTTCAAGGCAGAGAAAATCAATGCATACCAGATCCATTGGGCCTTGACTCTGTAGGTGGCCCATTGGGGCAGCTTGATGGGGTAAAGTCTTCCTCTGAATGCATCTTGCACAAGAATGGCAATACTCCTCCACTTCGGCCCTCATGCAGGGCCAATAAAACCGGTCTCTGACAAGTTGGAAGGTTCTCTCTGCTCCCAAGTGACCATGCTGGTCATGTAAGGCAATCAGCACAGTCTCTCGATGCTTCTCCGGGAGAAACAACTGCCACTTGTCTTCTGGGCCATCAGAGGGGCCCCTTCGGTAGACTACCCCCTGATGCACCTGTAACTTGTCCAACTCTCTCCTCAGTAGGCGAGCTTCTTTGGAAGGGTGAAGGCGAAGTCCCTCTGGACTCTTGTCTTCCAGGGCTTCCAGGACCAATCTCCCCATGGGGTCTTCCAATTGGTCACACCTTAACTCCTTCTTGGACAGCTTCGGTAGGCACTCTTCTGCTAGTTGAGTTACCCCACAATAACACTTCGGGACTCCCACTGTGGTAACTCCTACCTCTTCAGCTCTGGATCCTCCTCTGGCTTGGAGTTCAGCCCCCTGACAAAGGGCTCGCACTCCATCTGGTGCCACTTGGGTCCAGTCTTCCCAATCACTGTCCATGACATGGGATCTTCGGGACAGGGCATCTGCATCCCTATTTCCAGCCCCTGGTCTGTACTTGAGACTGAAATTGAATCCAGACAACGCCGCCAACCATCTGTGTCCAGTTGCATCCAGCTTGGCGGTGGTGAATAGATAGGTCAAGGGGTTGTTATCTGTCTTTACAGTAAACTCGGCCCCATACAGATAGTCTCTCAGTTTGTCAACAACTGCCCACTTGAGGGCTAAGAACTCCAACTTGTGGGTGGGATAGTTCTTCTCGGAGGGGGTCAGGCTCCGGCTCACATAGGCCACTGGTCGCAGCTGGTCTTCATACTCCTGGTAGAGTACTCCACCTAGGCCCTCATGGCTGGCATCAACATGTAGCTCATAGGGTCTAGTGGGGTCAGCGTAGGCCAAAACTGGGGCTGTGGTGAGACTTCTCTTCAAGGTCCTGAAAGCCTCTTCACACCTTGAATTCCATTGGTCTTGGACCGACTCACTGGACCTCCTAGGCCCCATTCCATCTTCCTCTCCTTCTGTCTTCAGCAGCTCGTTGAGGGGTTTGGCAATGCGGGCAAACCCATCCACAAACCTGCGGTAGTAGGAGCAGAACCCCAAGAAAGACCGAAGTTCTGTAACTGTTGTGGGCCTTGGCCACGAAGTAACTGCCTCCAACTTCTCAGGGTCTGTAGCCACTCCTTTCTCAGACACTATGTGTCCCAGATAGTTCACAGAAGACTGATAGAACCGACACTTCTCTGGAGAAAGTTTAAGTCCCTCTTCACTGAGCCTCTTCAGTACTTTCTCCAATCTGGCTTCATGTTCTTCCAAAGTCTTTCCAAAGACAATGACATCGTCCAGATACACAAGGACTTCTATGAGGTTCATGTCTCCAACAGTCCTTTCCATTAGGCGTTGAAACGTAGCAGGAGCTCCAGATAGGCCCTGAGGCATCCTGTTGAACTCAAAGAATCCCACTGGGGTTATGAAGGCAGTCTTTTCTCTATCTTCTGGATGCATGGGGATTTGATAATACCCACTCTTTAGGTCCATCACACTGAACCACTTGGCTCCAGATAAACTCTGCAAGGCATCTTCTATCCTTGGCGTGGTGTACTGGTCAGGAATGGTCCTCCTGTTGAGAGTTCTGTAGTCAATGCAGAGTCTCAATGACCCATTCTTCTTCCTGACTACCACAATTGGGGAGGCATAGGGGCTCCTGGACTCCCTAATCACTCCCGTCTTCTTCAATTCCGCAAGCTGCTCCCTCAGATCCTCCAGATCTGCTAGCGGGACTCGCCTCACTCTCTCTCTGAATGGCTTGTCCTCTTGCATGCGGATTCGATGGGTGGCACTCCTCGCACACCCCACATCAAACTCATCTTTAGAGAAAATCTTCTCCCATCTGGTCAGCTGGGCCTTGGCTCTCTCTTTCCAAGCTCCAGGTAGGTTTGGGTTTTCCATGGAGAGTTTCTTCCAAACATCTTCTCCTTCACCCGTCCCCTTCACTTCTGACCAGCCAACTGGGACAGCAGGACTCACCTGTCCCAGAAGCATCCTGGCAGGGATCTCCACGGGCTGCTCCGTGGGGTTCCTCACACTGACAGGGACTCTTCCTCTAGCCTTCTTCAGGTCCTTCAGTGAAATTACTTCTGGTATCACCTCCAGACCTGAGTGACCCTCCATTGGGTCGGGCTCCAACATTACAAAGGGGCCAGGCTGCTCCCAAGTAAGTTTCACCGTGGCTCTCATGCAGGTCACCTCTCCAGGCTGTAACACTGCTCCTTCTTTTCCAAGCCTCCATACCCTTCCTATCCCCTCACTTGGGGTCTTCTGCTCTAGGACCAACCGCTGATAGGCTGCCTTCAGCATGGGATGGATCTTGGGAGTTGAAAGATTCTCTTTCTTCACCAGGGGGGTCAGAAGCCTTCTGACTAGGTCCGTATTTGTCCCTATAATCAGGGACGTCTTGCTGGTTCCTGGTGGGCGGGGACACACCACTGCTAAGGTGTCGAACACTTCAGACTTCCCAGCTACGGATGGGTCAAACGTCAATCTTATGGGTAAGTATCCATCATAGGGGAAACTCTGGGTTCCCAATCCCCTTATCTCCAACTCTTCTATCTTCTGTATTGGCAGATGGCTCAGGTATCTGTCATAGAAGTCCCTGTACAACAGGGTCACTTGTGCTCCAGTGTCTAGGAGGGCCTTCGTGTACACTCCTTCCACCTGGATAGGTACAGTAGGGGATGGACCAACTAGCTCTTCCGGGTAAGGCTGAGTTGATGCTGTCCTCTTCTTCTGACTCTTTGCTTTACCAGCACTGGATTTGCGCTTGCTCCTTTCTTGAGCCTGGTATGCATTGATTTTCTCCCTCTTAGTGGGAGTGTGAACCCGTTGAGGGACATTGTTATCTCTCACTTTGAAGGGTTCTCGTTTAGGAGTGCTGTGTCTCTTCGGAGGGGTCTTGCCCCCTTTCTCTGGAGTGCACCTTGGTTGAGGATCCCTGGGCCCCTTCTGAGGGGTTTGGTCTCCTCGCTTCCTTTTCCTGTTGTGCTTCTTGGAGCTCACTGAAGGTGATGGGCACCCGGTTGACTCCTTCACCGGGGCCCTTTGGCGTTTCCCGCCGGCTGGCGGCTTTCTGCCTTCTTCTTCTTGGGGCTGGCACATACAGCTGCAATATGACCAATTCCTCCACAATTAAAGCAAATCATCTCACCGTAGTCAGGTGGGGATGCTGGTGCTGGAACAGCTGGAAACAATTCCCTCCTGCTTGTTTCTTTCTTGGGACTGGGCGTCTCTTTTGCCACAAGAGATGTCAATATCTCCATCATCTGGGACATCTGCAACTTCAGGGCATCTACCTCTGTCTCTCTTTCAGGGGTTAAGGCCGACCTGACCGTGGCCACTGGAAGCTTTGTAGACCCCATCACCTGCTTCTCCCTTTTCTCTTCCAACATGGCCTCTTCTTCTCTGACCATTCGAATGAGATCAGGGTAGTCCAGGCTCTTCCCATCCTGCCGGGTGCGTAGTATTAGTGCGACAGGGTCCAAGGGTTGGGCTCCCCTCATCACCTGCTGGGCACGGGCTTCATCTACCTTCCCCGGATCTATCCCCTTCTTCAGGATAATCCTATGCAGGATCTTGTCTATGCGTCCCATGTACTCTGACAGCTTCTCCCCTGTCTTCTGGTAACAGTGTTCCAGTTGATAGGTAAGTTCTGTGACTTTTTCTGTCCCACCAAACACACCTTCCAGGATGTCTATGTAGTCCTGGGCAGTGCAATCCTTTTTGCTTGTCTTCAGATTGCGTATGGCCTCTAAGGCAGGTCCTTTTAGGCTCTCAACAATCCTTTGCTTCTTTCTGCCTTCTGAGACCTCCCATTCTTCTAGGGCCTGCGTGGCACCATCTAACCACTCTTCAAATCTCTCTTCTCCCGAGGGTACAGGTGTCCTCCCTGAAAACATCCGGAGTTTCCTGTATCCCGACATTGGGTAATCCCCGGGGTCTCTTCTGCACTGAGTCACAATTTCCCCTAGGACAGCACACAGTTCTGCACTAAGAGTAGTCTGTGCGGGACTTTCCGCGCCCTTCTGCTCTTCCTTCTTTGGGGATAGAATGGCTTTCATAGGAGAACCTTCTCCCTTGCGCGGCAGCGCATGCAGCACTTGATAGGCCTGACCATTCGGTGCTTGTATGCTTTGGCTCCTGAACTGCTCTGGAGTCTCTTGCTGCCATTCTATTAGGGCGTATGTATACCCAGCATCATTTCTCATGTCCATTATCCATGACTTCTGGCATGGGGATAGGGACATTATGAGCTGCTTGACTGCCTCTCTCTGCCACATCCCTGGCAGTTCAATGACTGCTGCTGCGGCTGGGTCAGCGGCCCATGTTGCGGACCACCGTCCCACTTCTATTGGGTCCATGCCGGTACCTTCTGGCGGCTTTTCCCGCTGACTCAGGATCCCGGATTACGAGCCCCCACGTGTAGCGCTACCCCCAGTTAAGAGAGCCGCTGGTTTGTTTTGGGTCCCTGAGTACAGCTCCACCAACCCCCGGCAATTTGGCTCTACCCGCTCTGGCACAGTTAGTCAAGAGGTATGAATCTATGCACATAAAACCATATCTTATACTCTAAGTGTAATGGGTATGAACTCACAAGCAGACTGCTGAAATAAGAATAACTGGCTTTACTTTGGCAGTAAGGAAAAAGAATAGCAACATGCATTTAACATATGACTTACAATACTTTAGCAGGTCCCTGCAATATGCACTTAAACATGTACACATATATGTATCAACTAGCAATGGGGAAAACGGAGCGCCAAGTGTGGCGACCGCATGCTATGCACCCCTGAGGTGCAATAAATCTATCTGCGCCTACCTAACGGACCAGGCCTGATCCCTAGTAATAGAGCTCAGTCCTTGTACTAGTACAGTGTTCTTCACCGGCAATAAATCTGTAGAGGTGGTGCACATGTAGCTTTAAATGGTGTCTTTGTAATCCACAGAAAGTAACATTGCTGCTCTGAGGTAAATTGCGCCTAGGCAGTTCAGTAGGCATAAAACATGTGTATCAATGCAGGATGAGCCTTCCGGCTCTCTCACCAATCCTGGGGTACCGTCCTCCACTCCGGTCCCTCTAATGGCGGCTCTGGTCTCTTCAGTCACAGCCCCTGCGCCCCGGTCCTCAGCTCCGACCGATCGTCTGTAGGGAAGAGTCTCCGCTCCGCTGCTGCTGACTCTGAGGTAGAAGAGTCTCACTCCATCTGCTGCAAGGCCCAGGCTTCAGGCCTTCAGCTCCGGTCCGCACAGGTGTCTCCACTGGCTGTAGTCTCCGCGTCACAAGCTCTGTCAGC